>NNCF01126352.1:495541-509504 GCA_002313205.1 Laupala kohalensis | reverse complement strand
CCCTTTTATTTATTCCAATCAAATTGAAATGTATTAACTCATATTAATACTATAGGTTCTTTTCTTTATCTTTCTTCCTATTTCTTTCCTTCTTTCTTTCTTACACTCTTTCTTTCTCTCACTTTTCTCTATCGTTGTTTTACTTTTTCTCTCTATCTTTCTTTCTTTCCTTCCCTCTCTCTTCACGTGCATTGTCTAACGTAATTTCACATAATTTGTGATTCTTTTATTTTTTCATATATGTCAAAAGAAATTAAATAAAGATAGAAAACATTTGTATAAAATATGAATTAATAACACAAAATTTTATTTCTCGTGTTATAAATCTCATTAAACCACTCAAGGAACTAATAAATTACATGTTCTAATAATACAATGATCTACAATATAACACTGGTTGTAATCGTGCAGCATATAAAATCGTGATCCGAGATTAATATTACAAAAAACGTGTTTTAGATTGCTACAAATATAACTAAAACTGAAATCTCTTTCATTAATTTATTCAAATGAAGTTGTGAAATACAACAGATTCTTGTTTTCTTTGTTTGTTCCTACTTCTCTCTTTCTCCCTCTCTCTCTTTCTCTTCACCGTCACTGGATACACCGTCATTGAATGTGAATTCGCGACTAAGGACGTTCGTGTGGATGGAAGATTCCAAATACAATGAGAAACATGAGATGCACACTATCTTCTATTCTCCTTTAATAATAACATTAAAATGACATATCTACAAACACACTCTTTGGATTCTCACCATTGGTAAACGAAAAAGTACACGATGTGAGTGGAAATTATTTCACTGCATCTATACCAAACTTTACCGATAATGCGGATTAAACATATACTAATTACACTATGAATACAGTATATTTAAGAAAAATAAAATAGTTGGAACAGTTTTTGAATATTTTTCAAAAGTATACTTTAACCTTCAAATGAAGTAGCCTTTGCGTTCAAGTAAAGCGAATGTTTAAATCATCTGCGCAAATTCTCTCTCTTTGTATGTATTCCTGGTTGAAATTATGTCTTACATCTACGACTATAAGAAGAAAGGTTTGAATTACCTTATCTGATCAGACGGCCTCGTGTTACTCTGTAGAGGGGGAATTTGAGTTTATGGAGCTTAGTAAAATTGGACGATGCGATTGCTATTTTATTGCTACGAAAAATTAGTTTAAATTAATAGAGCATATACCTTTTTCTTTAGTAAACATTGTTCTCTAAATGTATAATGTTGTAAATCTAGATGCTATATGAATAAATATTTATTGAAAATATGGTTTTGGTATATATTAGACCCGTTTCCTACTCAATATTTTTATTAAAATAAAGTTTTAATACTCGGGGTATAATTACGAACTCGTGAATTTCTTTTAGTATCATTGTTTTCTTTAAATATAAATTATTTGCTTTTACATTCAATATAAAAAAAATTTGCACATGTTTATTGAAATTTTGAAGAACTTTTCTAAATTCCTCGTAAAATATATCATTGAACACTTTCATTTACACATGAAGAAACTAAAATATCGAAACTTAAAGAGAAGATGAATATAAATTATTTTATAGAATCTTTGTCCTGTGGTCGGCAGATGAACTTTGTCGTAAAGTGCCATGCCACGTTGCCATGTAAGTTGTAATGCTACGTTGCCGAATTGACAATTGCTCAGCGTATGTTTTAAGGTTTTCTTAAGCAATGTGAGAGCATGAATTAAGGTTTCGTTCATTACAGCTCCCAAACAGATATTACGAGCCGAATTGTGGTATAAACCATTTTCAAAAATCAGTTCTTAAGTGTCACTAAGATTCGAACCCACCTTGTGGTGACAGAACAATCATAGAAGTGCTTTAGTTTTCTCAGCCAATTACACTCTTGCTGGAGGAGGTAAAATGTCTGTTGAAAAATGCGAACAAATAAATAGCCATTCAAGTCTGCGTGTTTTAGTCGGTTTGACAATGAACAACATTTTTTTTCTTGAATTGCCTGTTGTTTAAGATTTAATAGATTTGTAAGTTACATAAGTACATGGAGATATGAAATATTTTTTGATGTAGATGTGGAGTAAATTTGTTTTTGTGACTTCTCTTTTTATTATCGTATTCATTTGGATCACAGTATTTAGTTTAGAAAAAGTTGTATGCATTCATTGATTTTAAACTAACAGTATTCATTGTTTGAAACAACTGTTTATATACCACGAATAATGTATGAGTACTTGACTAGATATGGAGCATTTCGAGGTACTTGGTACACTTGAAAATAGCGGACAGAGATGAATGCGAATGCATGCAGGGAAGAGAAACACCGGACCATAATTTACGGGATTGGTCGCGTTATGCCCTAGAGAGAGCAAAATTTCTGCGGGAGATGATATACGTGGATANCCAATTCATTGAGACCGAGAGAAAATACAACGTGTTTGAAGACTTCGTCAGTCATATAGGCCGTCTACGAAAGGTAGTAGAAGCTGAACCCGCCTCAACTCTCTTTCGGAACGGGCAACACCTGTATGACGCTAGAGAGATTGACATAAAAAGAGAAACTTGAATTGTGAGATCCTTGTTTTGCGAAATCAATGTATACAGGGAAACTGACTGTCAGTCATAGAAATACATTTTAGAAAAATTAAATTAATTAATTAATTTATAACTTCGCATTATAACACTCATGATGGTGTAAATCTGATAGAACTTTTTACAGATTGTCAAATTGAATGCGGATTATGTTGTTTAATAGTATGGGAGGGATTTCCGGCGTCTTTTAGTCGAAGATTTCAGCTGGTTCCTGAGTCAAATTCAACCGCTCGTGTTGTGCGACCACCGAGTTTCTTGTAAGGTGTGGCCAAGAATCGGAGAGTGAGACCAGAAATAGAGAAAGTGAATCCCATTCAGGTTGGTCGCTTCAAATGAAAGTTTAGTCTAGATTTGGAGGGACTGAATTTTGAACCGCATTCGAGAATCGGATTCCGGAATCGTCGAAAAGACCTGATGACCTTTCCGGGAATGTGATTTGCTAAGGCTACTGGCGAATTGAATTTAAATGCGTAATTAGGGTAATTGAGAGTGTGATTTAGGTGTTTTTTTTAAGGGGGGGGCTTCGTCAACATCGAGATCATTAGAGCCCATCATTTAGGTGTTCAAATTTGAACAATTTACAACAGATGTTCAAAGTTCTGTCCATGAACAGCGTTGCACACTTTGCACCAACGTTGCATGGATTGGTGAATATGTTCAACCTGGAGTCTCGCGGATCCTCGCGACGCCGGTCCGACACCTGTATCACTGTTAATGAGCAGAACGTTGAACATGTCGTGAAACCTGTATCTGCGTACTCCTAATAAAGCTTGTATTCTTGCACTGTGATATTTTATCTTTCGGTAATTTTTACGAACATGTGTTCCTATGTTACTCTGGTCCCTATCAACGTGATGTATTACGCCTCCAATTTTGTACGTGATGTTTTGTGATATTCTTTGTATTATGTTAGTCGATATTCGATTTGTCCGATCATATTCGAATCAAGTCAATTACCTGGTTCCAAAGTGTCCGTATGGGTCTTCCGCTACTTCCGCAAGTCTTTATTGGTCTTCATGCTGTTAAATTTTCTTGTGTGACATTCTCTTTTGAAATCGATCTATTAATGCGATCAAACAGTACTTTTCACTACTTCTTAAAATAGCCCTTTTCAGGGCTACATCCATTACTAATAGTTTCCATTTCCCAATGAAAAACACTAAAAGTAAACTAATCAGCGTCATCTATGATTCATCAGTCGAGGCAGTGTGAGTGTGTTCATTAGCAATACATTTGGCATAGTTGCAGATGTTTTTAATAATTGAAGCTGTATGTACGGACGCGTACCTGAATTTGCGCGAGTCTGAACTATTTTTATAAATGATCAACAAATTGATAAATACCATATACGCGCAAAATGAGTGTTTTATGTACGTTATACTAAAATATTATATTCTAAATTCATTTCAATGCTAAAATTCATAAAAAATGAGAAAAGTCCAACACTGATATTGAAATGTCTTACGTATAGTCACTAAGGAGGCAGGGATACACGCGAAGTACTTATGTCATCTTATGGACGATAGGTACTACCTTGATGTGAGCTAAACTTTGATATTGTACGGGGAAAAATATAATCTTTTTTTCAATTTCTTTTATAGTGAAGGACTCATTTCTGTGAAAAATTGTACTTGATAAGTGTGAATCAGGATTCAACTTTCTATGAAAACAATTTTTTATTCAGCGAAATTGGCTCTTTTGATTCTAGAACAATCTTTTAAAAAATATGGACCTGTGCTTGGGCATAATGCTGTGAACCTCCGCTGGACTGATGTCGCTTGCGCCGAGAGGTACAGCGCAGACCAGGATTCGCCGACGACGAAGGTCGAGGAGGATGCCGTGGTATGTGGTCGGGTCCGGGTACAGAGTTCGGGATGTCGGCCAGGATAAAAGTCCAAGGAAAATCACTGCTTATTCCGAGATTTAGCGTGAGGCACTGCTGGGCATATGTGGCGATGGACTTGGAGTTCGCAACCAACATCTTAAGGTTTTGACAAAGAAGCCTCGCAATCGACTTTCTGAGCAGTTCCGACACGAAGCCGAAATGAACCAGTAAGCGCATGGCGATGTTCCAGTCGTGTACGTGGTGGAGATTTTCCCTCGCAGTCGTGCAGGCGTCTACCTCTTTCTATGGCGCCGGCATCACTATTATCCGAGAAAACTACGGAGGGAGCGAACGTAGGTGTAGGTGTATGGCTTTCGACAGCGTCGCATTTCCCCTTCAGATGTGGCGTGATGTCACAATATTCCACTCGGAGACGGCGTTGGGGCGCAGCTGTGTTGTCGTGTGAGACGGTTCACTCTCGTGGAAAATGCCCAGGTTTGGTGGGTTAGGATTCCTCCCGACGACCGTGGAGAGCTGCACGATGGTTTGCCGCAGCACCGCGAACATGTGAATTATTCGGTCTTGAGGCTTCTCGGACGGGTCGGACTCGTGGATGACGTCGTTGTCCGAAGTCGAGCATGCGGCGTGCCGATGATACTGTGGCCGCAGTCACAGATCGCGACTGCCAGTTCATCATCAAAATCATGAATCATCAAGATTCGCCTGCCTTGAAAATTTTGGACAATCTGGGGCAGCAAGGCGATCCATCTGACACGGATGACATCTATCACCAACGCGTACCCACCTCCTCCCAGCGAGCACATCTGGCGAAGAAGCTGCGACGGCTTCTAATCACCGAGCTCTAGACGTGTAAGGAGTTTGAGGAGTGGGCTGTCTGCGAAGTCTGTCATGCGTTGAAGTATTGCATTTTTCATTTTTCAATACGTACCGCTCTGTCGGCGGCGAGCGCAGAACGTCGGAGATATCCTTGACGGAGTGTGGATACAGAGATCCTACCACCAAGTTGTAACGCGTGTTGTCCGCCAGCACCAGCTGCACTTGAAGCTCAGACTCCACCTGCAGGAATCACAGATCGAAGTCGTTCCTCTAGAACGATGGCAGCTTGCAGCTGTTGACCTCTACCGTCAGGAACGTCGGTACAAATGGCGTGGGCTTACCCGAAGAACCGCTCTGCTGTATTTTTTTTCAACCCAGTATACCCCGTACCGCTACAAGTAGTAAATACCGGGGTTTGATACACTCCTTTATCTTTGAATTTGTCTTTGTGTCTGTTCTCTCTTACCCTTCTTTTTCCTGTTACAAATAATTCTCGTAGTCTTTCGCATCAGTGTATGGCGTAGATAATCATGTTGTAAATATATCTATCTAGAATTGCTCTGTCGTGATTTTTTAAAGCTTGCTCCATGTTGTTTAATCGATGCGTATCATACATATTCTGTGCACCCATGTACCTCGGTTCACCATAATATTTAACCATTCTGCTCTGACCTCGTTTTATATATTTCCTTTCTTATGATTTGTTCATTGTTGTTGTCTCTCATAATCCTCTGTCTTTCCGTTATTGTCCTTGCCTTCCGCTTGGACAGTACCGTTTGGCCCTGCCATGGTAAAAAGTTATTACCACCCCATGACTAGTTTCCGCCCCTAACCACGTGGTAGTAGTTACTTTTGTCTGCTATCTAGCGATCAGTTGACGAATTTCAAAATCTCTTTCCAAGTATATCGACGTTTCCTGAAACACCCGCTCTGTACTTAGAAGTCGTGAATTACCCTTCTACACGTATATACCACATCGTTTCAATCCGCTGTACCATTCCGCCAGCTCTTGGTCGTACAATGCACAGTCAAATAAGATGTGACATATATCGTCCTCCCCTTGTTTACAAGCACATTCTGTCTGTCTGAACCGTCTTCTATCCCAATATACATTAGTATCCCCATGTCCGGTTATTGTTTCAATCATTATTTTCCCAGGTGTAAACCATTTATTCTTTTCAGCATATTTCACTTGTGGCATATACTGGTACAGCTGCCTTCTCTCCTGAGCAGCATCCCATCTTGTTTGCCACAGTTTCGAGATTGCATTCCTAGGTATATTTCTCCACTCCCTATACGCAATACTCATAGTTGTCCCATCAAACGTAATCGTTTGCCCTCTTCTTACATCATATCGCAG
This sequence comes from Laupala kohalensis, assembly GCA_002313205.1. Lineage (NCBI taxonomy): Eukaryota > Metazoa > Arthropoda > Insecta > Orthoptera > Trigonidiidae > Laupala > Laupala kohalensis. The sequence goes on along the minus strand of NNCF01126352.1, from coordinate 502,904 downwards.
TATATGCTCTTCTATTAGTAAATCTACCGGAAATTGCCCTAATGTTACCAAGATTGATTTAGTCGCCACACTTCTATAACCCCGTACCAATGTATGACGCAGATCCGCTGTGCGCTTGTAATTTACCTATTCCGTAAGCTTTACGTGGCGTCCCCAAATTGTACTGCCATAAGTCAGCATGGGCACAAGTGCCCCTTTGTATAGCTGTATCAACTGTTTTCTTGGCATGTTCTCTTTAGTCTTGTCTATTTTTTGGAGACCGTACACAAGCCGTATAAATTTCGTACGCAAGTACGCGACATGTTCCGTAAACCTGAGGTTTTCATCTATAACCCCTAAATATTTTATCTTATTTTCAATTTTTAGCCGTCGGTCACTAACCTTTACTGTTGGATATCGTTTGTTTTTTATTTTAAGCATTCCAAGCATTAATCCTATCGCTTTTTCCTTGGATACATGCAAGTCTACTTCTGCGCTGTACATCATTATCTTCGTCAGTACTTCTGCCCCTTTCAGTTCGATAGCATTCTTACTATCCTCCTCAACTATCAAGACTAAATCGTCGGCATACGCGGTATAGGGAATATTGTTCGCTTATAATTTATTCAATACAACGTTTATCAGTATATCCCATAGGAGGGTCCCCAAATGACTGCCTTGTGGGCACACATTTAACAATTTACGACATATTCTTTCTGTCCCTATTTCAAGCATAACGTAGTGGTCTCTCAAATAGTCTGTTACTAGAGTAAGTAAATGATTAGGAACGCCTTTCTTTCGCAACTCTTCTAGCAGGATTTCCCAGTTCACATTGTCAAATGCTCCTTTGTAATCGACAAAAATTAATAATTTATACTCATTTACTTTACTCATATTTATGTCATTCATTAGGTTTTTAACGCGTTTCAGTCCCTCGCCCGTTCATGAAACCAAATTGTTTCGGACTTCATGTTTCTTCCACGACCACTCGTTCTTGTTCTATGATCTTGTCAAATAATTTGTCTATTACAGGTAGTAAAATTATCGATCGATATGATGAATAAAGTTGCGGATCTCTGATCCCTAGTTTCCTGAATAGCTGTAAGGTTCCTATTTTTCATGGTTTTGGAAAGTATCCGCAGCCATTATATACAGTAAATATCTGTTTGATTTCTTCAAATATCTCGGACATAAAATTCGTCAACATTTCTGGAGTTATCATGTCGAACCCAGGACTCTTTCCCGCTCGTAACTGTTTAATTTTTTCTCTCACGGTCGTTATTATTTCCTCATTCTCTCCTAGTGCTCGATAATCTTATTCTCTGATGGCCATGTATTCTGTCTCGCCACAATGAAGCATTACATCCACCATATTTCTTCCAGTTGTAATTCAATCTGCTGTATATACCCCATCTGTTTTCGTACTCTGCCAGATTTATTTATTCTGCAATTTGCCACGCCCCATCACATAAGGTAATCCCCACACATTCCTTCCGATGTTTTCTTCTACAAAATGTGCCCAGTACTCTTTTTTCTTATTCCGGATTAATTTTCTATATTCCTTCAAGTGTCCCGTGTATATTAGCCGTGCCTTATCCTGCGCAGCTGATCCCGTGGGTTTCCTTTGGCACCACCTTTTATTCCAAACCGTTGTCAGTTATATCATGGGACCACCATGATTTCCCTTTCCGGTATCCATCACATTGCCGTGCGCAATAGTGTGCCACCAGCCCAGAATGTCTCTTTGTAGATTATAAATCCGATCATCAATATTGGTACACGATGGATCACAACTATATTGCCGCTTGCAAGGAATAGCCTTCGTACAGAGGTCCCAGTTGACCCTTCTAGAGTTATATGATGTCTGTTGTATAGGGTCATCTCTATGCTCCTCTTTTATTGTAAAGTGTATCGTACAATTTTCGATAGTTATTGCCTGATCTAAGTACCATCCTAAAGCTGTAGTCTTCGTCGTACGTCCTTGTAAGTTCAAGTCTATTATCGATTTCCCGTTTTTGGTATTAAATGTCGGTAACCCTCCAAAATTTACAACGCTTAAGTCATATGTGTATTATGTTTTCAATTTTTATTCCTCTTTTGTTAGTTAACCTATCGCCCCATAAAGGTGATCATCCATTCAAATCTCTTCCAAGGTATATCTCCTTGTCGTTCCAGGATGAGCTGTCTTATTAAATATTGTGTTGTTCTGCTGCCATACTTCACGTATACATTTTGATCATCACTGATATGTTGTCTTTTGCTACTGTTACTACCGGTATATATTTGGAGGTATATTGCCCTGCGTGTAAATTTGGAAGGCCTGGGTTCGATTCCAAGTGTAGTCTCTCATTTTCATTCAATATAACATTATAAATCTGTTTCTTGTCTTCGTGGTTAACAGCAATTTAAGAGATATATGTATGATCATAATTTCTTTGTGACGTAGTAACATTTAGATTGAGGGTGCTTCCTTGATACGTTTCTGTGTTACCTTTCGCGCTGAGACACCCTCAGAGTGTTGAGGGATGTTAATTTCGCTAAAATCATTCGCATATATATCACACTTCGAGATGTCAGAGAGAGTGCTAGATTTGCATTCCTCCACACTAACGACGTCCCAGCGTGAAAAGGGGGGGTACGGTAACATCCTGATAACGGAGTGTTTTTTTTTTACTTTTAGCCCTTTCGACTACCTTGATTGTAACATTCTCGTTTCAAATTTTTCTGTCTCTTTTCCGTTCTACATGTCTTTTTGGCTATGGGCAGCGCCATTTAGCCGTGTAATACACGGATAACGGAGTTGTGCAAATAATTTTGCTGAAAATACATGCACAAGGATGATGAGGTTGGAAGGACCAAATGTTTAGATGAATTGGAGAACGAGGAAGGTGGATGAAGTGTGAAATAGCACTGGTTGCCAACAAACAATTTAATATGACATGCAACGTGTAAGTGAAAAAATAATGAAGATACAAAGCTGAATTTCAATGATACATTGTGTTGAGATGATCCGTTCCTTGAAATTCGGCTTGGATGGCGTGGGTCGATGTCGAGTTGAATGACTTTGAGTTGATGCCCAGTTGAGTTGAAGTGAAGACCGATGAATTGAAGAGATGATCTTCAAGTTGCGAATAATTCCTTCAGCTGTCCTGGCACAGGTTGAAGGAGAGGAGGTGAGCTTGCTTGCCGACTGATGAGAGTACTAAAGCGAAGTGAAGTTGACTCTCCAGGCGAGGTTGTAAGAGCGAATGAATGTCTTCCTAGTTCACACCCGTCTCTTTGTTGGCGCAGGCTGCATGTGCGATCGGTCCATCGATTGCATGACGTCATAGCTTGACCATCTATCGATTGTCTTTCCGGGTCGATGTCGTGAATATTACGTGTCGTGGCGGAGATTCTTGGACATTATTCCGGCGAGGGGTGCAGCTTCGTGGATTACAACTATGATCAATAAAAGAGTTTCTAATTAATAGCCAGGCATTTATGTCCAATCATTTCATCTACTTTTTTTAACTGAAAAGTGTAAATTATGTATTCATCAACGCTTTCTCTGACTGTCCTATCTCATTATCTTTGTAAGAACACCGAGCCTTACTATAGACAGTCAATAAACAACTTAGATTCACAATAAAAATTAAAAATTCATCATATCTTTATTTCATTATAATGTAAATATTTGGGTTGACCTTAGTTGACAATATTTCGAGGCTCCAATTTTGACCTCCTCTTCAGGTCTATCCGTTTCATTATCACTATATTACAAAACAAAAACTTCGTACATGTCATATCATCCTAGTGCTTCCACACATTAAAACAATTTACGAAATACAAATATATAAACATTCCTCAACTATACATCCTTTAATCGCGAAGAAACTTACCTTCGGAGATATGTATCAGAAGCAATAAATATTAAGATTAATAATAACATGAATAATCAAATTGAATGTAATATATTTACTGCATGTTTTGATGGAGTGTTACAGGTGTTACGAGAATATAACAGTAAGAAATAAATTTTTGAGGTTGGCATACTTGTTTTTTAGTCCTTGTGTTGGTAGTAGAATTGAGTAATATGTTTCAATGTTGTCTGTGATGTACTTACAAAGGTAACGATACTATGGAGTTTTTTAGATTAGAAATGATATGTGGATTTTATATTCACAATATTTAAAGGATGTATAGTTGAAGTATGTTTATGTATTTGTATTTTTAAAATTGTTTTAATGTGTGGAAGCACTAGGATGATATTATGACATGTACGATGTTTTTGTTTTGTAATATAGTGATAATGAAACGGATAGACCTGAAGAGGAGTCCAAAATTGGAGCCTCGAAACGTTGCCAACTAAGGTCAACCCAAATATTTACATTATAATGAAAGAAAGATATGATGAATTTTTAAATTTTATTGTCAATCTAAGTTGTTTATTGACTGTCTATAATAAGGTTCGGTGTTCTTATAAAGAGTCAAAGGTGTAAAATTTGAATGTACGTATGAGGTTGGAAGAAATTTTCTACAGAAGTCCAACTATTGAGATATGTCACTCATTGTGCACAAAGAGTATATGATTCATAGATAATTCACTTTTCTGATAACATAACACCCAAAAAAATCAGAACAGGTGTGTTTAGAAAACAATTGGGAGCACCTTGTTTCGAAATTTAATGTCGATAAATTTCAAAACACAGATGTTCTGGTGAGATAAAGGTAGTGCGCCACTAATTTTGCCTCGCAATTTTTGTTTTGGATTGAATCAAAGTCGGGGTGCAACAAAATTTTGGAGATCCGTCATAAGGTTTGGGGGGTATTCCTATGCACGTTTCTCTTTCTACATTTTTGTGTGAACAAAAATATTCAGAATAATGGTTAAGATCATCCTCAACTTAGTATTCTTATTTTCTTCTGGAGACTACGTGTGTGTGTAATATGAAAACAAAACCTTCACCCTCGCGTATGTCGTCAAGCAAGCAGCGTGGCGGTTTAGCTCTCATTTGAGCGGATAATGACGGACGAGAGGACTCGCTGATTAAACTAGAATGGGAATTAAATAGAGACAGAGCCGTAGCTCTGGAAGAGACCCCGTCGCAGTGCGACGGTCCGATGACCCATCACTCTTCTGACCTGGAGGGCCTCATACCAGGAGCTGCTAGTGAGGCTCCCGGCGTTTCTTGCACCCTACAGAGTAGACCTCTCATCGGGACTTGCAAGTAGACCGTCCTACCACCCCTAAGTACAACCTTCCTCTCCCGCACCTAACGCAGACCTCCGCTGTCGCCGCCAGCTCGCCAAGGCACGTGTTTAAAGCCTTTGACGCACAGGACGCGGCCTGTTGCGGTGGGCAGCGATAACGTGATCTTCTCGGCGGTCGGCGATATGGCTGCGTCACATACAGAGCGATGTCTGTGTGAGCGATCCAGTGTTGTGATAGTTCCCGCAGAACAGATTCACAGTGCAGTTTTGCACAAATTACAGTGTTTTGCAGGTTTTTCTTGGAAAATTAGTAGTTCTGACGAGGAGCAACTCCTGCTTCTTTTAGCACTACAGTGTACCAGAAGAGGAAAAGACGATATTTGGAGCACCCAACTACTGATCAAAGCGAAGAAGTCACAGAGCCTATGCAAGGGCTGTTACCAACTGATGCCGCCAATTGAAGGTGAACCAATCCTTCGTTCTAGTCTGCGAAACGTTTGCTGATTATTTTGCCAGTAGGACATTACTTCAATAGGATAATGTTTATAGTACTTTTTTGGGGTACCTAATAATAAATAATAACTAACTAATAAAATCATTTTATGAAACCTGAAATAATATTTTGAAATAAAAACATTTGTCGTGCTAGTAATGTTCGGATCATCTACAATCATGATCCATATTTCTGCCCTTTTTACCACCTTTTATGTACTACCGGTGTGCCGTGATATATAAATTCACGTACTTTCTCACTTTTTCTATGAACAGTTCCGTTTCTTCTGCCATCTCTAGAAAATCTCTCAGCAAACTGTTGTAGACCCGCCTGGATCGCGCGATAATTTTGTGAATTTGTACAATGCGTGCTGTCGCGGTCAAGGCTGTGTCGCTGCAACGGAACGCCTCCTGTGTGACGGACGATGCGATGTTGTGTCTTACCAACATATCGCCGGAACGCGTCCTGTGTGCCAGAGGCTTAAGTTGTCGCTGAATAAACTATGTAATGAAGGACTCTCTTACACTCGTTCCCTCTCACATTCCGCTCTGTAACCAGGTATGGATCAGAAGGCCTCATTACCATCCCTATACCACCATAATGCCCCCCCCCCCACCCTACAACAGTAAGAGAACGGCTGGCAATTTAGGTTGCGACCTCACGCAAAGGCCACTATGCAGAATCCTATTCCAGGTTTATTTCAGTGAGAGAAGGTTTCTGCATCTGCCGTTCCGCGCTGGGCTACCCGTTGTGACAGGTGGTGATAACTTCTCAAAATCGAATAAACCACCTTTCCAGATCCGAGACGGCAAACCTCACGTGTTTCGACAATATCCGCGTTAAAATCACATGAAAAAATCATTAATCCAAGACAACCCTCTTCTCGTTTATCCGAATATTCAGTGGTGAGTTGTTGTTTTTTTAGATAATCTTTATAGTGTTTCGTTTCCTGGGTCTCTTAACTGCTGGTTCATATATTTTTACTTTTCATACTGTATCATGTTTGCGAGATTGCGTTCGACCTGGATCTCTCACGAATTACATCGTACAAGGCGACCTCGCTTGCCTCACTCGCTCTCTTAAAAACTCTCAAGAAATAATTTTTAGTTTTCCGTTTTTACATTTATTTCTATGATCTCAAAATATAATGTATTTGTTCATTTAATGTTGATTATGTCTTTCAATCTCTTCGATGCTCAGGTTTTCCCAATTGTTTCATTGTTGTTGTATTTGCTTTTACTATTAAAATAACATTTTTTTGCTCATGTATGTTTGTTTTAATTTGTATGTTTTTGCTATAGCTTATTGGGTATTAACATTCAACTTATATGTATGTATATTTTGAATCTATTATATTTTTTTTACTATATCAGGAATATTTTTTTTGTTGAATGAACAAAAGTGAAGAAAAGTTGCGTCAAATTCTACGATTTTCTTTGTTATAAAATCCCTTGTAATACTGATAGTTTGTAACTTGCATCAGTTTCGTTAGTTTATTTTTGTTGAATGGAAATTAAATCTGGCTTACATTTTTAATGTACGTTTTATGTGCTAAGAGATGTGTACGTAATACAAGGTCGATTGTACATTGTTGGTTATGTTATAGGTGTGGAAGAATACCGTACTCGGCTCGCTGGAGATTGCCTTATTGACAATGCTTGTCCAAGTGGTTGTTCATGCGAAGGCTCTATTGTGGAT
>NNCF01126352.1:448408-495114 GCA_002313205.1 Laupala kohalensis | reverse complement strand
ATCTTTTATTTCATTTTATTTTATTTTAAAGATAAAATTCATCAAATATCGCGAGGTTTTTCGACTTGGTATAAAATAAAAAATAATTTATTGTTGTACATTTTTTCTTCAACATAAACTGAGTAGAAACGAATTTTCATAACCAGCTTTATATTGAACATATGATTCAATTGAAATAAGGTATACAATTTGTTGTTACTAATACATTTGCAAGTCTGACGAAGTCTAAAGGGTACGCGTAGTTCGCTACTCCGGCTCAGCTCATCGCAACAGAAGTGTCGGAAATATCAACGTAGAAATTCTAAGAATTCCCTTTTGTGTTTCTGTTACCGGCAAATAAGGAAATCAGACAACATAGGAAAGACAGTAGGAAATAAGGAAATCACAGTGAGGCAGATATCTAAATATAACATTAAAAACAAAGACTTTTGAGTGGAACTATTAATAGTAACAATAAGTAATAATGAAAATTATGATTTATACTGACGTAATTTAGTAGTTCGTTTAATGAATACGTGATAAGGGTATAATTATATAAGTGACGAGAGCAATTTCTTTTCAAATGTGGGACGGGCAATCCTTACTGCTGCCACTGATTTGTGAATCTCAATAGTATGAGTCTTTCTCATCTAAATTTGAGAAGATAAAACAATTTTTTAATGTTAGTTATCACAATCACTAAAAACTGCGTCACATTAAACGGCAACACTTGAAAATACAGTTTGTTTACAAACACATTCCCTGTTTATTGGTCAAAGAGTAGGCAAATTGATTCGAAAATGAATCTGAACGAATCAGTGCACCGGTCCAATAATCTCTTTGCAAAGAGGTGATTATTTGCCGGCTGTGATTACGAGACACAATCATCTCTTGACGAATAATCAACTCTTATATGGCAAACGCTTATGCGAGTACGAATACCGCCTGTTGAGGGCTCTTTTGGTGTGAAAGTGGAACCGGGCGTAGTAGTACTAGTAGAAAACTATAAAATTGTTTGTCCCGTAGAAACTGCGTCTCATATATAACTCTGCAGAGGCAGAGTACGACCGCGAGTTATGTCTGTACGATTCTGACGTTGCCATGAAGAAGGACACAACTAGATGGACGAAACATTGGTAGTTCTGTCTAGGTGCGGTTTGTCCCGGAAAACCAGACTTCGGCCGCAGAAGCCTACGTTTACATTTGACGCAACTCTACGGGGAGGAGATTGCCAAGAAATCTAGAAAAAAGGCAAAGTACGACAGCGACTTAGGTCTGTGCGACTCTAACATTACCTTGAAAAGGCTACAGCAAGGTGGCTGAAACATTGGTTGTCATGTCTACTGAGACGCGGTTTTTCCCCGATAAACAAGTTTATATTGACTCAGGCCGTGGAAGCCTGCGTAAGTCACCAACCATGTAAACTTCAATGACAAAGAACGCACTGCAAAGTGAGTAAAAGAAAAACAGAGCGATAGAAATAATAATAATAAATTTATTGTCAAAAAAGCAATACAAACTGCGTATGACCACGTGGAGGCTAATAAACTAATTTACTCTCCGGAAGCAAGCAAGGGACTATCCTATCAATTCAGATCAAGGGCCCTAAGGCAGCGGCGGATTCAAAAATTTCAACAAAAATTCCTAGATATGATAAAAGTTAGCTGCGAGTTATAATACAAATAGAATGTCAATATGTTTGTAATTTAACGCAAAAATTTACATGTACAAATTATTATCGAACTATAGGTTATTCTGAGTATAGTGTTCAAAAATCATAAGAATTGAAATAACACTAAATTCACGATTTATTATTACAATAAACATGCCCCTAGACAAAGCCTGGAAAAACTGTATAAGAAATCCGCCTCTACCCGAAGGAAAACCGGAGCAAAACCCGGGCCAGGATGGGGCTACAGAATTAATGTACACAACCATGCCAAAGTTGAGTACACACAAAACAAAATTAATATGAGCCTTAAGACAACACAATCATGCAAGAAAATAGTTTTTGAAATTGTTAGAAGTTATTTAAAAAGTACTACAGCAATGGCGTGATAAAGTACAAGCCGGATTTAACTTTTATTAAAATCAATAAATTCTTTTACATTGTAGAAGCACTGGTGCAGGAGGTATTTTTTAACCACGGATTTGAAGAGATTCAATTTCATATCTTTTATATTCTTGGGCAGGGAATTATATAGAACGATTCCCGAATAATATGGTCCTTTTTGGCAAAGGGTGGTTGACACTCTAGGGCGATGAATATTATTACTATTGCAAGTATTGTGTTCGTGAACGAGACTGTTTCATATGAAGCAAGGGTGGCACTTCAGTAATTCGGTCTTAACAAACACGACCGTTTCATAAATATAAATGCAGGGAAGTGTTAAGGTATTTAATTCCATTAAAAAAGGTTTACAAGAGTTTCGAGGATGATATTTACAAATTATCCAAACTATCCTCTTCTGAATTCTGAAAGTTGGAATACTCTGACCGAAATATCCCCAGAAGGTAATGCCGTAACGTAAATGGAAGTAAATGTTTGCAAAATATACGCAACTGGAAATACGTGGACTAACTACGTTATCTAAGATTCGGAATGCGTAACACTGTTTGCTTAATTGGGAATTAAGATTGTCTACGTGACAATTCCATTTGAGGTTGTTTTGAATATAGTGAAATAAAATTTATGTTTGAAAATTACTCGTATCCTTAAGATCTGATAATTTTCCTTACCCAAGTATTGTAATCGTGGCTGTGAAAATAAGTGGTTTAAGCCATTGCCCACTTAGTTATGTGGTGACTAAATTAAAACGGATGTGGCAGAACAAATATGTTTGTCGAAACTGAGTCACTGATATTTCTATGGTCGCTCACACAGTTCCCGGTCATACCTGTTCTCCAGTTCCGTTCACTCGGTGTGTTCGTGACACATTAAAATGCAATAACATTATGTATTTTACTATTTAGTTTTTTCTATTTATCTTCAACCCCTGCAACCATAGATAAAAACTTAATTTTACAAGTAATTTTATCTCGCAACCCTAGATAAAAACTTAATTTTACAAGTAATTTTATCTCGCAACCCTAGATATCTCATGGCTGTTTTGGTGTAATTGTATTGATTGGATCCCATATATATGTAATGAGCAAAATGAATCCATTTTCTAGTGTCATTTATGGTATTTTATTATTATTATTTTTTGCAGGTTACTAAATGATAACGAACTAGGACGAATAAAATTTGATGGGTTCTTTGGAAGACTCCCAAATCTTCAAAAGCTTGACCTACGCCGCAACAAAATTACTGGAGTTGAAGAGAATGCTTTTGAAGGCTCTGCAAAGCTTACAGAATTGTAAGTACTTGCATGTTTTTAGATTGTTTCCCTGTAGTAGAAACCTGGAAAAAGTAACTCCTATTCTTTATCCTTATTGTTGAGTTTATTCATTAAATGAGATTAATGTCTACAATTCAATAATAAAGTTAAGCAGACAGGATTGGATTTCCTTTTGCATGCCAAAATATAAATTTTTGTTGAATTGTCAAAAAATCCTCTGGTATATTTCATGATAATCGTGTAGGTAGAATACATGCATAAAAACACAGTATTCATAATTAACATAATTTTAAAAATATGATAGGAGTGGATGGGTAATATCATCTTTCTGACTTTGCCCAATATTTTATTTGTATTTCCATAAATAAAAATATAATTATGTGGTTTACGACAAGGGAACACATCTATGACCCTCAATTCAGGGTATTGTGAGGTTTGAATGATAGACGCGACCCAGTAAGAATGCATCCAAAGGGAATCCATCGAAGCATTTAATTCCTTACTGGTAAGAGAACCTTTCTTCTGTTAATCTGAACTGCTACGTCAGGTAAAGTTTCAAAAAATTATTTCATCACTATCATAGCATCTTGATGTTAAGTGGCTTGTGTCTGAAAGAAGAAAAACTAATTTTTTTATTATATCATGAATATTTGTAGCATAACTCCATGATGTCATGGCGGTTCAGAAAGCTTTTTTAACTGTTGACATGTGGCAATGTACTATACTTGGTTAAAAAAACAGTTTATCGCTCAATAATTGAGGATCCAACAATGGTTACAATTCGGGTTAGTTCTATTAAGAACGTTTAAAATAATTCTTATCACATACACTGTATTCTTGCAGGCTTGTTAAATATTGATGTCGACCACCTTCAAATAAATCAGTGCAAGGTTCCCATACAACATCGTAGCAATGCCATATTATTATGTAATCTGCATGATTTCATTCTTTCGTTTTGAATTTTTCATATACACGGTATTTAGAAATTATTGTAATCTCGAATAAATTCGGTTGTTTTCTTGTTGGATACGTCCGTTTTTAATGTCTCTGATACCGAAAAAAGATGTTAGCGCGCTTTCCGTCCGTTCGTTCGTCTGTGCGTATAACTGCGATTCTGGCTAAAACCCTATATTCACCTCTAGACAAGAGGACCTTTTCTGTAACTATCCGCTCTCTTTGTCGAGCAACACGCGCGAACCCCAATCTGCCGGAAAGTAATCCTTGTGGGCGGCAGGGTGCTACTCTGTAAGCTATTTTCATAGCACAAAATAAAGTGGGATCTTCGTCCGGATTCCCCGATGTTGCCGCTTTGTAAAGTTCCCACCAATCAGAGAGAAGCGATCACTCCCAACAGTTGCGCGTGGTAGAAAATAATTAAATATGACCCATTTCTTTTATTCGTCAGGCGAAAGTTTGCCAATCCCATACCGCGCCGACCTAATCAATCGATAGTGTACAGAAAATGGCCCACAGGGTACGATAAGTTGGACAGCGCTGATCTAGAGTATTGTTGTTTCTTCAGGCAATGTATTTCACTTCAGACGTTAAGATGCAGATCCACCAGATGTTCTCATCGTGGATTGTCTCACGACTTAGTTGATGTCAATGCCACGTAAAACAAAAATATCGAGTCCATGTCCGCCGAAAACCGACGACAGGCACTCTTTATTAGGTTATAAAGGTGAGAGGGGTTGGAAGCACGAGAGGGAGAGAAATACAGAATTGGGAGTGAAAGGAAAATTTGATAGTGAGGATGAGGAAGGAAGATAAGAGAACTTAGGGGTAGAAAATGGAGATGGGGGTTTTGAGAATGTTGGAAGGGTACCGATTGTGTGCGAAGGGCACAACTTTACGAGAGAAATGGCGAGAATATTTATTGAAGATGTAGTCAGGGGAGGGGTCGTGGAACGCTTTCCGGGTGAGTTTCCGGACACGATGATAAATAAAGTTAGTCATGGATTCTAATTTTTTGCGGGGCTTTAGGGCTCGTCAACGTCAAGGTGATTAGAATCCTTGATTCTAATTTAGAGAGGGAGCGAAGAGTAAAGGTGAAGGTGCCCATCGGCGGCAGAACAGCCATCTACGGGATCCGGTTCTCTATGATATGAAGGTGGTGATGGTTGGAAGAAGTAGTAGTAGTAGTAGTAGTAGTAGTAGTAGTAGTCGTCCAGGTTTTGTAGGCATAGAGCGCAAGACTGCGAATATAGGCTTTGTAGATGGGAAGTTTGATTTTGAGCCTAATACTGCTATTAGAAAGGATAGGAGAAAGACAGGCCAGCGTTTTATTCATTTTAGAAGAAAGAGATTTAACGTGGTCACCCTAGCGATGTTTCGTGTCCATCGTGATCTCAAGGTACTTGAAAATTGTGTACCAGACCTCAGTGGTGTTCTTGACCTTGAGCGACGGCACGTTTTGAGAGGACTTCCTTGTCGGACGGCGGTTAGTGAAGATAATTGCCTGGCATGTGGAGGGGTTCAAGGTGAGTCCTATTAGAAGAACTTTGTGTCGAGACGAGAAGAGGCAGATTCAAGGTTAGAGATAACAAGAAGAGGATTGAAAGCACGTGCCGTAAACGCAATGTTGTCTGCTTAGAGGAATTCGAAGACATGCCGAGAGTTACGAAGATCGCAGAGAGGGAGGGACAGAGACTCGACTCTACCCCGGGGACAAGGATGGTGGACAAAGAACGATTGTTGCCAACCTTAAAAGTTCGGCCGAAGAGGTAACTGCACGGGAGGTGAGGAAAGATGGGAGGGACCAAAGGAGCAGTTTTGTAAAGGAGTAGGAGTAGAGCGGCAGACTTGTTGCGCCGGAAGCCGAATTGGGTAGAACGGAGGACATGATTGGACTTGAAGAAGGGGAGAAGTTTGTTGAAGAGGAGGCGCTCAAAGAGTTTACCAAGAAGAGAAAGAGGGTTGATGATAGTTTTTAGGGTCCCTAAGATTTTACCCTTTTTAGGGAGAAGATAAGTGAGTAGGTGTTTCCAGGGAAGAGGGAAGTACCCAAGAGAAAGAAAAGAGTTGAAGGTGTTGGTTAGAAGAAGTAAAACGTTGTAAGAAAGATGGCGAAAATAAATGCCGTGGATCTTGTCAGACCCGTCCACTTTCGTGAGGTTGACACTCTTCAGTTCAGTTCTTCATTACATTAATTTGTCTGTAGGTTTCTTTTAGAATGCGGTTGTTGAAGCTATCTTGAATTGTATTTAATCTTTCAACGAGTTCCAGTCATCCTCTATACAATTCTTTTGAGTACCTTGAACTAAACCTTCCTATATCTTCTTTTGATATTCATTTCTTATATTTAATTTCTGTAATTCTTCAACCATAAATTTCTTTTGTTTTGCATTTCCTTTAAGTCTCTGTACTGATATTCGGTTGTGATGCTTGTTCTTAACTAATTTATAATCCGAATCGCAGTTAACTCCTCGAAAAGATCTTACATCGATGACACTATTGGCCCTTCTTTTGTCTATAAGGAAGTGGTCTATTTGATATCCTGTCCCACTTGGACTTCTCCATGTTTCTTTATGTTTGTCATTGTGAGTAAAACAAGTAGAGGATATGACCATATTTTTACTCTTTGCTAGATTGGTAAGTCTTTCTCCATTGTCATTCGTTTCTTTATGAAGACTATACTTTCCAATTGTTTCCTGATACATGTCTTCTTTCCCTATTTGAGCATTAAGATCTCCTAAGATAATTTTAACGTCATGACAAGCTGATATGTCATACCACCTCTCTATTTCATGATAGAACAATGTCTTATCTATATCACCTTTTATATTTGTAGGCGCATGGACATTATTAATTGTCAGGTTGAAGAATTTTGTTTTCAGTCTAATAATACACATTCATTCATTCATTGGTTTGAAGTCAATTATGTTACTTCTAAGGTCTTTATGGACAACAAAGGCGACCCCGAATTCTTTGCTCCCATTCTCTTTCCCACTGAACATTATAGTATAATTACCAATACCCATCACCCTTCCCTTCCCATCGAGTTTCTTGAATTGCGATGATCTGTAATTTGTAGTTATCAAGCACACTCATTAATTTCTTTGGGTCACCAATTCTATGAGCACTTTTCAAATTCCATGTTCTGATACTCATGTCCATAATTCTTTGCCTGATTCTTTTCCTATTTAGTCTTGCATTCCGAGGATTCTCCTGAGGTTCCTTAATCCCATTATTTTAGAAGCAACGGGGGATCAGTCCATGTTTCGATTCCATTGATAGTTTCCCACCTAACAGCCTATGGACTTGCTATTGGTTTTCTGTCAGGGTTTTCCCTTCCCTTAGCCTTTGGGAATCCCTCCCCCTCCTACAAGGCAGCAGGTGGTAAGGAAATAGGAATGATTGGGGAAGATAGGTTGTTGTGGAACACACTTTGTCTGATACCTCGGTAGAGACCTGTCCGGCTTGGGTGGCCCTGCTGGTAGCTACGCTACCGCCGGCATAGCTCTCTTCTTCATTGGTACACACAAACCCTCGCCACTCGTTAAGGTGGTATTCCCCGGGAGGGAAATATTTCATTTACTTTACTCTTTTACAAAGTTTCACGGTATATTGAAGGTTAAATTTATGTTTATATGACATTTGTTGACCTATTTGGAGACCATTTACAGGATGAGGTCCGAGACGGCCGGCCTAGGTACGCTATTGTTACACTGTTATTGAATATTTGTGGAATCTCATGTTTATTCTGGAATGAGATTAAGTATGTTATCAATGTTCCAACTGTTCACAAATATGTAACATATACTTGTTACAAACCTGGCGCCAGAAAAGAGACAGTTAATCGTGACCAATCAGATAAGAGCATGCGGTGCCATTGCTGCAAGACAAATGCCACTGCAAGAAATAAGTTTGGCAACTGCGCGTAAAGTGAATTGTAATATATTTCCCTCCGAGCTGAGTCGAATATCGTGCGTTGGTGAAACTGGAAAGAGTGTTTTAGACAACGTATGTGCATCCCTCGTTTTCGTGCCGTCGAGAAAAATAGTTGTAATGGAACGAGATCCGGCAATTTCAGCAGCAACATCAGTTGAAGATGGACTTCAAGGGGCTACTTTGAAATCCGAAGGTTATGGTGCTTCAAATAATACCAGAGGTATTCTTAAACGGTCGTCTTCAAACGCAGTGTCCCGAAAAGAGGAAAATTAAATCTGTGTCATTTCATAAGACACGTATCTTCTATTTTCCTCATGGGCTCTAATGACCTCGATGTTGACGAGCCCTAAAGCCCCACAAAAAAAAAGTCTATTTTCCTCGAACGCAGAGTAGTGACAGCATACCATCGGAGGGTGGATTTCCACTGGACATGACTCTAGCACACACGAAAACTCGTCAGTTGTCATTGCGTGAACCTGCAACCCTACGGAGACCACTGGATTGGAAGAAGAAGAAGCGTTTCAGCACAACTGATTTAATATTGGCTTCTAAGAAAGGTGATCATAATCAAGAAGCACATGGCAGTAACTACAAACCAGAACTGGGCTTGGGCAGCAATAAAGGATGGGCTCTAATGACCNCCCCCCCCCCCCCCCCCAAAAAAAAAAAAAGCAATAAAGGTTTGAGGGTACTAAAACCTCATGAGTGTGCAGAACTGTTGTATGAAGCTGGAGTTGAATTAGATCCAGTAGCAGAACAGGAGTGTAGTGATATCCAATCATCACACAAAAAGGGTGGATGTGATTGTGGAGATGTATGTTATCCCAAGACTTGCTCATGTTCCCTAGGAGGAATACAGTGTTTTGCTACACTTCGAAACTTTCCCTGTAAGTGCAGAGCAGGGGCTTGCAACAACATACATGGTAGAGTTCGTCATAATGGTGCTAGTTTGCGAGCCAGAAATTTCAACACATTGAAGCGCATAGATTGGGAAGAAAATCAGGACTCAAAGGCCAAAGATAGTAAGCCATGTATTTTAAAATGAGGATGATTGTACTTGAATAAAGAGTCTCTTCAGAGGGTCAATATAAAAAATCATTTAATGTAAATTGTTATTTTGAAAAATGTCATATTTTGAATGATTAAATGTGATAATTTTTAAGTGTCTCTTGTCATTTCTATTTGTGTTTTTATATGTTATTCTTATTTGAGGAGGAGAATTACCAAAATGAGTGTTTGGTGTAATGTATTTCATCTTTCCAGTTTCTTGTTTGATTGTTTTTTTTCCTTGACATCGCTTTTATGAATTTTGTTTGTTTGTTTTTGTATCTTGCCATTTCTTTGTGTTTTTGTGTGTGTGTCATGCCATTTGGTGTACGTTTCAGTAAAACGTGCTAATACAAATCCATATTGTTCAGAAATAATAAAATTTTATTGATTGTAACATCCAGTAATATTTTATACATGAGAATGAAATTTATTTGAAATGATCCTTATATTTTGTATGAGAAAAAAGTAGAAGTAAATAAGCATAAACTTATGATCTCACAGCGTTTTTCAAAACCCATCATACTGTTCCTTTCCAATATATCTATGGAAAGTTGATATGGGAGTTTATTGAAGTCATCAAGAAAAATCTTGAAAACTGCATATTGAGAGGAACTAAGTTTTAAGAATTATAGTTTTCAATAAAATAGGTGTAGATTCAGAACATACGGTGGAGGAGGTATGAAAATGAGAATAATTTGTCATGTTTATAAATTATCTCATCTCTTATCCCAAGTTTACAAATGTGAGATGTGTACAGGAAAATGACTACTTTTGAAAGAATCATTTTTTATATTATGTCCATTCAATGTGTTTTTTAATTTATTGTAAGGTTAAGTGGTATAGATAATCGATCATATTCCTGAATATGCATGACTTACATATGATTGCTTGATCGGATGAGAGGGATGAAATGTGGCGAACACTCATATTGGCGAATTACTCACAAAAACTTTGTTCCTCCAAATATGAATGGAGCACTTAGATTTATCATAATACTGGCTGGTCTATAAACCTCCCCCACCTCTCCTTACCAATATTTTGCTAGAAGTAATATCTGGAGGTAACATGTGTAAAGTCCAAAACTGGTCCAACTGAGCTAATGCTCAAACTATAAAAGGGTAATTTTTCACCCTTACACCAGAGAAACATTCAGGTTTTGCTACACCAGTGTTTCAATTTATTTTACATCTTCTTCAGTGCTACATTTTTACCACAAAGGATATCATTCCATATTCATGATACAATGCAACTTTACTATACTATTCACAAACACTAGCTAATCATTACATGCTCACTTTGCTAATGTCCACCATTTATATTGTAAGAAGGTAAAAAATATTCAAAATATGACAAGTTTCTGTTTGCCACACTTACATGTGAGTGAGATTTTTATTGACTCTAAGAAAAGAAACGTTATCCATTATGAAAAATATTTTATGCATTTTATTTATTTTTGTATGATCTCATCCTCTTAATTTTCATAATATTTATCATAATTAAATAAACATAATGAATTTGAATAATAATACAAAATCTTGATGAAAAAATTCCAAAGTGCTTCATACAAAAATTATGTTTTGGACATGGTGTGGTTAAAATATCAACTATTGTTACATAATTTAAAGGCACTTTGACTGTTAACAAAAGTAGGACCCAGCGAATTGCTGCCCCACCCAACTTAACTTCATGATTTCGTGCTTTGTTGTTTGTATGTAATCTAATACCCTAATTAACACCTTCAAGGAGTTCTACAGTGGTGGCTCATGACATGATCAAAATGTGAAGGTGATATATAATCTTGGAGTGAAATAAAGGGAGTGGGGTTTCCAGGCAGAAGTATTTGCTAAACTGACCTGCGCTAATCACATACAAAATACGTCTGGACTGAGAGGTGGCATTAATATATGCAGTGACAGCCAGGCAGCACTAAGGGCACTATGTGCCTATAGAACAACATCCAAACTTGTTTGGCAATGCCAACGGATGTTAGAAATACTGTGTGAACCAAACCCAGTTACTCTTTGGTGGGTTCCTGGGAATGTGGGAATTAGGGGAAATGAAAAGGTGGACGATTTGCCAAAGTTGGGATCTAAGGGATACTTTGTTGACCCAGAACCCTTCTTTGGAGTATCTCCACGAAAGGTGAGACTGGAGATTGTCAGTTGGGCACATCATCAACACCTCACCATCTGGAAGTCACAGAATACAGCTAGGCAGGCCCTTGAGTTAATTGCTAGACCTAATCATAATGTAGGAAGGTCCTACTAAGCTTAGGTAGGAGTCGCATGAAGAAAGTTTGACTTTTAACAGGCAATAATACCCTATGGAGATATTTACACATTATGGAGATCAGTCAGAATCCAATGTGTAGGAGATGCGGCATGGAGGAGGAGATCTCCACGCATGTACTCTGTGCAAAGCTTTTGCCCAAACTAGATACCGTTAGTTAGGTTTACTCTACCCGAACCTAGAGGATATCAGGAAGGCTAAGATCCACTCCTTGGTGTCCTTCAGTGAGGCCCTGGAGTTGGAGTAAACCTATCTGTACTAAGGGGTACAAAGGGCCTTTTAGGCCTACGTGCGGGGCTCTGCCATTAGCTGGGCCCACCCATTCAATAATCTAATCTAAGGGAGTGGGGCATTATGTACTCTTCATACCACAAGAGTATATCACTGATTGTGTTTAATGGTAAGTGATTTCTGAATAAAATATTCATTATTACTTAAAAATACAAAGAAAACTTGCCAAATAATTCTTCACAAAGAATATGCAGTTATGTGAACCATCAAATAGTCAAGTTAATTGTTAAGGTCTGAAATGTAAGTTTCACATTTGTTGCTAATATACCTGCAGAGGAAGTGTAGTGTGGTACATGAACACTTGTTGGGTATGTCTACAGTCAGTGTGTTCAAAAAATTTGCTCTACACGTGGGAGAATTAACATGTAGAAAGTATAACTGGCAAGCCATTCTTCTTTTAAATACTTTTACTGATACTATTTACGTGTAATTGGAGTTTTAAAAAAGTATTACTATCTGTACCCTCTTGAATCTGTTACCTGATGTTGGAGTGTCAAATGAGGTCTCACATGGAATGCAATACACATCAATAGGAATTTTTACAGAAAATCGTATGATTAATGTTGAACAATATTTTCATGACTTGCAAGAAGTTATATATTTCGATATTTATATAAGGGACAAGAAGCAAAGTATAAACTGTGTAAAAAGAAATAAAATAAATAAAATTTAAAAATTTGTTTTACTCGATGATGAAATGAGTGTCTGTTTTTATACAGGCGTGAGTGGACACTGTTAATGTTACAAAATAAAGCTTTTGGTGTGACCAACTCTAAACTTCTAACAAGCATTTCACAGTGTCCACAACTTAGGTCCATGCTACAATGCCGAATTAAAGCCTGGGCAACTAGAAACTGTGTACATATAATAAAAAGTTCAGTGATATGATTATTCCTGAAGATTTAAATCTCCTCTACCAAATTGCATTTTTTCATTACTCCAGGCTTCATTGTTCCAGCTCCAGTTTTGTGTCTCGCCTTCTAATATGAATTATGAATGAACTCAAATCATTTTTCCTCATTATTTATCAGAATTCTGTACCATTTGGATAAGTTATTGTTTACTTACATAGAAGTCTTGAGACAGATTAAATCATTATTATGTACCCTCTGTAGACAAAGTTGCCCTAGGCTCAACAAGGAAAAATTAAAAGAATTCTAAGTTCAAAATTCATTACCATAGACAATAAGCTTATTTACTTCAGGAGCTAGCAAGGGACCATCCCTCAATTCTAATCAAAGTATGTATCCAAAGAAAAACTGAAGAAAAACCTGGGCTGAGATGAGACTACAGAGATAATGTACTCTCTCATATATTCTTTATAAACACGCAACACTATTTTCATCCTCTTCCTGCTTCTTCTTTGGACTTCTTCATCGCTATCTGGGCAGTTTTGGAATTAATTTGAACCAGTTTTGGAATTTATTATTGAATGAGCCGATAAGATGATTTACTGCTAAGTTTGGTATGAAACTTGTGACTGCTTTAGGCATTCAAGTATTGCCTATATTGCAATGTATGGTTGCAGATCGGTTACCCCCGTACCTTGTTTATACAAGAGTATACCCAATGATTATTTGGGATATGAGTATAAGCTTGTACAACGATTCGATAAAATTGTGCTATTCAGCTAAGGTACCAGCAAAGGATACTGCTAGGGCATTAGCTAAGGAAACAATGTTTAGGGTTGGATACCCTAGCCACATGGAGACAACAGTGCGGAACAATTTTTCTTACATTGCCGTAAATACGAAGAGCAGTCAATAAAAAATTTAAAATCGGAGCCGGATTTATATTGAATGTATAATGATATCAATGTTTTCTTCCAAGTCTTGCGTGAACCACATCGCAAAATATGACTATTAGTAGCAGGGATCGGAATTCTACCCGTTGGAATTCACCCCCCACCCTGTGTATCTGTCGTCACAGCAGGTTTTCAACTAATTTGCCGAGCGACGTGTCCTTTGTCGAAATCTTAACCTTCTGAGTCAAGTTTAAATTAACCGTTAATAAAACTTATTCTTATGTACAAGTTATAGACATCCGTCTCCCTCCACGGACCGCACTAGGAAAACAGAAGTGTACGACCCTGAATCTTACCACATTTACAGTGAAAAATACGAGGCAAAAATGTACATGTTTACATAGCATATCAAATCCTAGCCGATTCTGTCAGTCTACACAATTTTCTCACTAGTACAAAACTGGTATTATTTTTACGAATAAATAATGCGCTTTGAGAGGAAGGAAATAGAAGTAAATTAAATTTAAATTTCGTGTAAATTAAATGACATATGACGATGAAAGTGATGAAGTTGGAAATTAATGAATCGTCGGAGAGGTATCTTCGCGAATCTTACGAAAGAGCTTAGTTACGTGAAAACAATGTTCGACCATATTGTTCGTCTCAAATAGTTCTACAAGTAAGTGCGCGGCAGTATGTGCCTAGCTAAACAGTTTCTTGCGTAATACCGAAGAAGTTATATTCAAAATAGACGTCATTGAAAAAGTCATGTAGGAATTACATTAGGAATCCTAAACAAATTCAATGTAGAAAAGTACGTCAATGGTTTACGTTTGTTTTTACCATGCGATCACGTAGGTGCGCAAGTCCTCAAGATGACACAGCTAATAGTTTGTTCCAGTGTCAGACTGGCTGTCTTGTGGGCCCTCGGCAAAATTTCCCCTAGTGCCTCCCCTTTCCGCATATTTTCACTTTGGCAAAACTCATGATTCTTAACCCTTTATTGGACAAGAACCAAAAATTGTTCGATTTTAATAGGACTTGAGAAAATTTATCTGTTAGTCTTACAGAAAACAATGGTGAAACTCAATTTAGTAGAAAAATGTTCATTTTATAACTGATCTGATAATCAAAAGTTTATTCCAAAGACCTACAAAGGGTTAATAAATGAACACAGTAAATATCTTGTTTTATACAATTATTTAATTATATAACTCTTTTCCTCACCAAATATAATGAAATAATGTTCATAAATGGGTAGAAATGAATATCATACCATAAACTTCTTTCTGATTTCACTAGTGTGCATGCAATGTCATTTTTTATTTTACTTTTGTCAATATTTTGAAATAAGTCTCTTTCACAGTGCATTAGCATGAAATTACTCAAAAGTTCTTGACCAAAAGAGTTTCTCTGTATCTTGTTAATGATTTTGAGTTTAGAAAAGACTCTTTCACAAGAAACTTGAGTACATGGAATAATCAAATATTTATAAACATAGTATAAATTATTGAAAAGGCCAGATTGAGAAGATAGATTATGCAATATAGCAAAAGCACATGATAAACATTTAGGACACTTATCATTATGGTTAATCCTGCACAAGACTTATAATCTACTTTGTCACTAGATCCTTCTTCATCAAATACAAGATCATCAGACCATTTTTTAGGAACAACTTGAAAACATCATTCAGAATAGCAAACTGTTTTAGTTCATTAATAAGATCTGATCTGCTAACATTTGATAAATTTGACGCTGCTGTCAACATAGATACAGAAATTTCAGAATCGAAATGATTTAACATTGGTTTGAATTTTTGGGGTCAAGAATCTTTCAATAAATCCTGATTTGGAACAAACCGTTCTTCAATGCTTTACATAGCACAGTGTAAAGTGTCAAAATGTAACACCTTAAATTTCTCTGTTGTGGTAAAAGAACATGACTTGTCCTGTGCATTTTCTCCTGGCATGCTTATTTTTTTACTAGTTCTTTTACTTTTCAGAAAAGTTGACCTCCATTTCAAGTTCGCAGTTTTTAAAGTTTACTTGTCTATGCATAGCGTACTTTTTACAATGTTGTACTAACTTATCAAAAGGTGTCTCATCCCTTCTTTTTTCAATTTTTTTCATTAAATTTTCCACTAATTTCCACACTATTGAATAATCCATATTTTTACTTTGTAAGAAAGCAGAGAGTGGAGAAGTTAAGGTAAATAAATCCAAAAGGATAAAACATTGAATAAATGTTCAAGTTAGTCCATTGTTTAATGAGTGTTTGAGTTGTAAATTTAGTTTTGCAATCAAATTTACCTTAAAAAATATCCAATAATACTTGAAGCAGATTCACTAACTTCCAAGAATCATTGGCACAGTAAAATTTATTTTGAAAACGATTCACAAACAAAGTCAGTGCAGGGTCAAATGATTATTGAAGATGGTTGAATATAGAAATTTCTTCAACCCCTGCATTGTCTTTATGATTATCTTACACAAATTAATACAATTATGTCTTTTNTCCCCTTCCATGTGGTCAATGCCGTGGTAAGGATTTGTTGCTGTCTCTTATACACATCTAGATGTGTATAAGAGACAGGGATGGTCCCATGCTTGCTTCCGGAGAGTAAATTAGTTTATTGTCCTCCATGTGGTCATACACAGTTTGTAACTACTTTTTTGACAATAAAGTTTGTAAGGAGGATTATATAATAGTAAATAGACCAACTTTGCGAAAGTATACATTGTTTGTCATCCTTCTTCTTCTTCCTATGGCATTGTAGCCCGTCGTCGGGCCTTTGCTTCCTCAATTAGCGCCTTCCACGCCGCTCTGTCGTCAGACTTTCTTCTCCAGGCTCGTACTTCAAGTAGGGATATTCCATCTTCTCTCACCATGTCCTCCCATCTTGCCCGTGGCCTTCCTCTTCGCCTCCCGCCTTCAAATTTCACAGCGAGTAGTTTCTTCGGTATTCGATCCTGTGCCATGCGAATAACATGGCCTGCCCATTCCAGCCTCTTAAACCTGACCCACATGGAGACTGCTATGTCCTTGTATTGACTATATAGTTCTTGGTTGTATCTTTGCCTCCACCCGTCCCCGTCTTTCATTGGGCCCATTATTCGTCGAAGAACTTTCCTCTCGAATAGGTCGAGAGCATTAGCTGAGGATTTGGTCAACGTCCATGTCTCACAGCCGTAAGTCAACACTGGTCTAATAAGTGTTTTATAGAACGTAAGTTTGGTTTTCTTGTGTACATCACGACATTTCAAGAATGGGAGGAGGGAGAAATACGCTCTATTAGCTGAAAGGATTCTATTCTGGATCTCTTCCTTCTCCTCATTGTTCTCAGAGATCATTGCACCCAGATAGCAGAATTTCTTTACTCTTTCAAATTTATAGTCTGCTGCCTCAACATGTCTGGATGTGGGCCAATTCTTTGCCTGCATCAACACTTTGGTTTTTTCTTCATTTATTTGAAGCCCTACTTCTTTTCCTTTTTGATCAATCTCGATTATCTATCTGCCTCCTTAAGCCTTCTGCCAGCTATGTTGAGATCATCTGCGTATCCTATCACCTGCACCATTTTTTGTTGTATCGTTCCTCCCCTTTGGATGTTGGTATGTCTTATGACATATTCAAGTACTAGGTTGAACAGGAGAGGAGCCAGACCATCGCCTTGCTTTAATCCTTGTGCAATTTCAATCGGGTTACTCAGTTCAGTTTGCACCTTCACATATTATTGTTGATCATTGTAACATTTACTAACCTTATTAGTTCTTCCGGTAGGCCCAGGTGTTGTAGAATCTTCCTGATGCTACTTCTGAATACAGAGTCGTAAGCTTGCTTATAGTCCACATAAATTTTGTAAACATCTATACCAAATTCACCGCATATTTCCATGATTTGCCTTATGGTGAATAATTGATCTACCATGGATCTTCCTTTTCTGAAAGCAGCTTGGTACTCCCCTATTAAGTTCTTAGCTCGTTGATCAATTCTGTCCCTCAGGATACTTGTGAAGATTTTATTTGCATTACATAGTAATGAGATGCCACGGTAGTTATGACAGTTTAACTTATCTCCCTTCTTGTATATTGGGCAGATGACACTTTTTGTCCAGTCTTCCGGCATCTTCTCTATGTTCCAAATCGCGCTTATTAGTTCAAATAATGAGTTCACCATTTGATCCCCTCCATATTTAATTAATTCAGCTGGTATATTGTCATATCCAGGAGCTTTTCTATTTCTAAGGTTCTTCATGGCTATCTCCACTTCTTTCATTGTTGGTGGTTGTTCTATCTCCTCCTCTATCTCATCCTTTTCCTTATTCTGTCCACTTTCCCGGGATTCGTTTATCTTCTGTATTTTAGGACTCTTGTCTAAGTTGAGGAGAGTCGAGAAATAGTCTGCCCATCTCCTTTTAACCTCTTGCTTTCCTCCCACTAGCTTACCATTCTTGTCTTTAACTATGTTTGTGTGTGCCTTAAATCCTCCTCTCAGAGTATTTATTTCTCTATAAGCTTCTGCTGGTTTTGCTTCTTTTAGATTTAATTCTAATTGCTTCATGCGGTCTCTGATCCACTGTCTCTTCTTCTTCTTCTTACATATTTTATTTGATTTTTTGTTTGCTTCATCCAGCGTATTTTTCTTGGCTCTGGTAGGTCTCTCCACATACTTAGTATGAGCCCTTTTCCTTTCTTCAATTACGGTTTCACACTCTTCATCAAACCATTCGCATTTATTTCTTTTTTCCTGGCTTCCAAGAAAGGCATCTGCTGCGGTTACTACACTATCCTTGATTTTCCTCCAAAGGTCTTCTATTTCATCGTTTCTTTGTTCTTCCTCATTCCCCTTCCATGTGGTCAATGCCGTGGTAAGGATTTGTTGATATTGTTTCCTTGTTTTCATGTCTTGTAGGTGTTCTATATTGAATTTGGCACTTTGAGTGGTATTGCATGAGTTTGTTATTCGGCATCTATATTTAATTCTTACTAAGTAGTGGTCGGATCCACAGTCCGCTCCTCTTATCGTGCGTACATCCAAGATGTTTGTTGCTCTTCTCTTATCAATTAGTACATGGTCTATTTGACTAAATGACATTCCATCTGATGTATGCCACGTTCTTTTGTGGATATTTCGGTGGGGGACGCATGTCGAGCTGACTATCATATTATGACCCGATGCTAGATGAATAATTTTTTCCCCATTCTCATTTGTTTCTTCATGAAGACTGTGTCTTCCAATTATTCCAAGATACGTCAGTTCTTTCCCCACTTGTGCGTTAAAATCACCTAGTATTATTTTCGTATCATATGAGGCGGTGGATTCTATCATTTGAGTCAGCTCATGGTAGAAGACAGTCTTAATTTCTTCTTCACTTTCTTCTGTTGGAGCATGTATGTTGATAATTGTGATGTTATTGAACTGAGTTGATATTCTCAAAGCGCATATTCTGTTATGGACTGGCCTAAAATCTATTACATTTGCTCTAAAACTACTATCAACTATAAATGCTACCCCTCCCCGTTTTTCACTTGGATCCTTCCCACTACTGAAGATTGTATGTTCCATGGTATCCCAGATATTATGGTCGTTACATCTTGTTTCTTGGATAGCCGCGATTTTTGTGTTATTTTCTTTGATTCACTTCAGCAATACTCGCTGTGCACCTTCTTTCCGTAGTGATCTCACATTCCATTTTCCTAAATTCATATCCATGTTCATTTGCCGTATTCGTCGTCTTTTACCATTTTGCGAGTTCCGAGGCACATATTGAGGGTTCGTGACTGGTTAGTTTTTCCGGGTCTAGGTAGTCAGCTTCACGCCCAACCTCTATCCTGGTGGACCGGGATTTGTGTAGGGTTAACTCCCCTAGAAGAGTTGGCTTCCCCACGCCTTTCCGAGCCTCTTCTGCCCTTGGTTTTCTGTCGGGGTTTTCCTTTCCTTAGCCTTTGAGGATTCCTCCCCCTCCTACAAGGCAGCAGGTGGTAAGGAAGCGGGATTGGTTGGGGAAGATAGGTCGTTGCGGAACACACTTCGTCTGGTACCTCAGCTGAGACCAATTCAGCTTGGGTGGCCCTGCTGGTAGTTACACTACCGCCGGCATAGCTCTCAGCTTCGCTGGTACGCGCAAACCCTCGCCACCCGCACAGACAATGCTTCGTTAAGGTGGTGTGGTGTTTCCTGGGAGGGCATTGCCTCTCCTAGGGATCTCTATATACAAAGAAGAGTGTTTCGAGCGGTATGTGTGGATGTGTTTGTACGTCTTTTATACAAATCTACAGTTTTAATCTGAGCATAATGAAAATTTGCACACATGACCTTCAAAACACTGAGAAGAGCACTGTTTACTTGAGAATCTATCTACTTGAAAATCTGCCCCCATCCCCCATTTCATTACTTTTTAATTTTTGCTTTTTCAGTATATCTCACAAACTAATTAAGATATCAACTTCATTTTTATACCTCAGCATTGCTAATTTAAGTATCTTGAAACAGGATTCTGGATTTTTTTATATTTTACTCTATAGTGGATGTAGGGGGTAGAATCCTTTTCACTTTTTCATGTTGATGTGACTTTTATAAGGATCCACTGTTGCGTTTTACTCACTCGCAAGTTTTATTCATTGTTTGATCAGCTTGTTCAGCTTGATCGGTTTGGAAATTTTTTTTCCTCATATACTCATTGAAAAAAAAGGAGCATTGCTTCCTTAGTGTTCGTGTGAACTATCGAGACACTGAGTTGCCTCACACAGAAGTGTAAAATCCAGACCTGTTGACAAAGTGTTTTAACACCCTCTGTAAGGTAAAATATATTAATTCACAATACCAATTTTATTCATAAATTTATTAGACAATTTTGTTTTCAATTTTGTTTTTTTGTTCAAAGTTTCTTTATGAAACTTATAAAATTCTATCACATTTTAACCAGGGACATTATCAGCACTTTTTTGTGTATTGTGTATTCATACTATTGCTTGACATGGGTCCTTGCCATTTGCCGACCTGGTCAGTCTGACACTGGTTTGCTTATCAAAATTCATTTTACACTGCAAATTTGTGAAGGAATAAAAGAGTTGAAATCCATCATCGAATAATATGGAGTTTTAATATAAAGAAGTTGGAGACAGTAACCGTTAGCTTTTGTAACTTCCCATTCAAATACACCCACTGGTTGATTGGTTACACTAATTTATTACTAATTATGGGTTTATCACAGCGAGAAATGTTCAGGATTTTTATGTTTATAATTTTTCTCTCTCCATCTACCTTATTAATGTGTGTGTATATCCTTCATAAATACATGTACACTAGTATAGTCACAGAGCCATCTCTGTAAGTTGAAGGATTTAGGGCAAGATTAATCCAAGTACTCCTTCTCCCCTCCCACCATCATTAAATAAATAGTTACATTACTTACATTTGTTGTCCTCGTGTGGTAAACGGTACATTACATCCGATTCTGCCATATAACGCACAGAATGCCAATAAGCATGGTCTGCCCCTCCTTGTCAGTGGAAGTGTTATTAGCTCCGTTTCATTATTTAATGTATCAACAGACAAAAAATCCATTTCATCAATAACATTTTAATTAGTTTGAATTATGATAAATGGTGAAATTGATGGTTTATTACAACTGGTGAAAAAGAAAGGACATATGATAGTTGTATGCGCTGTTGATGTTGCAATTTTGGTCAAGGGAAATTCAGGTAGAGAAATAGAAAGAAAAGGGAATCTAATTTTGCAGGATCATAGAGAATGGTGTGAAAAAATGAAATTTGAAATAGAGACACAAAAAATTTTCAGTGTGGTGTTTGGTTCAAAAAATGTGCACAAACGAGAACCTATGCTTCAAATTGGTACTGAAAGAATAACAATTAAAGGAGAACATGTTTATCTTGGAGTAGTCTTCGGTAAGGGATTAAAATTCAGGAAGCATGTATTCGTAGCGATTGAGATATCCTCTGCCCTGCATAAAATTCTAACCATAACAAAATCTTCATGCACCGTTATCACATGCGTGTTCCCTTGTACAGCATATCTTACAACAAGCGTCTCTTTCCCTCTTGAGCAAAACCTGAGAGCTGTTGCATGCAGTGCCACCAAGGGCAAAATTCACCCCAGAGTCCTAAAAATGAGTCTCATAGGGGATCAGGGGTCAGTAATGATGGAAGATGGATAAAAATTAAAAATAACAAATCCATAAAACTTGAAAAGTTTTCAATGTTGTTGAAAGGTTACATGAAATATGGAGAATGGGAAGTGAATCATGATTTTTACAGTACAGTTCTTCAGGAATTATGCTGCCAATTACCTTGGAAGGGTCATGTTTTTCAAAGTAAACTAGTGTGTTGACTTACTTAGCTCAAAAAGCAGTTGATTGTCCAGCCTACTCCAACATACTCTTAGCATTCTCTTCTATAGTTATATTAACCATTTCTTATATTCCATTATGCTCTCGAGTGTATGGAACTGAAACTTGATATTTTAGGCCAAAAGACTCAAAATAATTTTGTAAGTCATCAATGTTAACAATACCATTATCAAATCTTTAGTTTATTGGGGCAAGATCTTTAATTTGTCACCAGTTTGATGATGAAAATACTTAAAATACTTACACTGGAAGAAAAAAAAAAAAACTCACGACTATAATCAATAAAACTCATGAAGTAACCAGCTCAAAAGTATGAGTTTTCAGGCCTAGACCCGAATATTAATATGAACAAGATCTAGTTTANTTTTTTTTTTTTGGGTTTTTTTTTTTTTTTTTTTTTTTTTTTTTTTTTTTTTTTGTAGAATTTCACATTATCTAGAAATTCACATACATCAGGATGACCAAATCTATATATGGAAACTGTAATTTCCTTGCTTTAGCCCATGCTAGGAGTTAGCATGACTTGTAAGTTGCTGTGTTGCTGGCTGGATGTCGGGAGTTCGATCCCTGGTGGGGTGGGGATTTTTCACCACACCTCAATGTTTCCCAGGCCTATTCAGCCTGCTGTAAAATGAGTACCAGGTCTATCCTGGGGTTAAACTGGACAGAGCAAGATGCTGGCCACATCTCCTCCACCTAGTGCCAAGGCCAAGAAATCATGAAGCTCTACCGTCCTTGAACCCCTTGGGCACCTTTGGGGCCTGTTGTGAGATAGTGTGACTTAACTCTTGCTTGGCATGTGACTTCAGATGATGCATTTGGTTTATACAGACCTCCAACATTAGCTGCAGTAACCTTCACTGTTTTTGTTTTTTTAACAGAAAAACTTTCATTATCACGAGTTAACTCTCAGATGATGAAAATGCAGCAACCATAATGTTAGAAATAATCTTACTCACAGACACCAGATCAGCTTTTACTCCTGAAAAATTTTATTGTATAGAATTAAGATCAACATGCAAATTTAAGTTGCCACATCCTAACCCTTTTAATTTATCATTTTATGCAATCACAATGTCGGTGCTACATAAGAAGAGCTGGCAATCCAGTCCCTTTTTAAATTGTGTGAGAAGTGGACATTGAATCGAGGTTCATTGTTTTCTTGAACGTTTGTTCCCTCTTGAGACTTAACTGTTGAAAGAAGACTCCATTAATGACTCTTGGATTACATTATCTTATACAATTGATGTATTTAATTGTATTTATTATTGATGTTTTGATGGTATTTTAATTTTTTCTCTCTTTTCAGGCTTCTTTCTGAGAATCAGATACGTGAAGTCCACAATAAAATGTTTTATGGATTAACTAACCTGAAGATCTTGTAAGTCAAACTAATATTAGACTTTTCTACTTCATCTTATCTTTTCTGCTACTTTTCTAAATGGACTGGATGATAGT
Organism: Laupala kohalensis; assembly: GCA_002313205.1. NCBI lineage: Eukaryota > Metazoa > Arthropoda > Insecta > Orthoptera > Trigonidiidae > Laupala > Laupala kohalensis. Next base: position 471,701 of record NNCF01126352.1, on the reverse strand, counting down.
TTTCCCAATTTGTCAACCAGTTGAGTAATTGATTTTCTTTTGATATTTTGTGGGTAGTGTTTCTTTATGCTTGTCAAACCAACACTGAGTATTTGAATCGGTAATGTGTAAGTTCTTGTGAAAGCTATCACTAGAATGTTCTATGTGCACTATCATCTACTATGTTTATAAGTTAGAATAGCGGTCTTCGATGTGAGGGAATATAATTTTATAGACCACAAGCTACCTATACACTTCATACTTATGAGCACATACATGGGGTGCCTTAACTCAGCCATGACTGATGATTTCCAGGCTATTCTGTTTTACTAGCTCTGGGAACAGATCAACAAATGGTCCTCCAAGAGCTACTAGCACAAAACTAGTTGTGACATACAAATTGTTTTTATTGTATGGATCCGTTGTAGTGGAAATTGAATTATATTTGTATGTATTATTCTCAGGAAAACTTTTACTGTCATTTATTCCAGTACAAAACAACAATCAAAAAATACACGAGAAACATACTTTAACAGCTATCTTTATTACATATTAAGAGATTTTGAAATACTTGGCTGTGGAATACTTTGCTCAAAAGTATCAATTAGGAGTTATTAACTAATGCAAAAACCCTACAGGTCAATAATATATATTTACTCGGTAAACAACTCCTTCACCAGTAATTCTGTAGGAGCAATTCTGAACCAGTAATTCTGTAGGAGTAATGATTGCCTATAATTAAGACATATAGTACGATGAAGGAGTTGTTTACATGGGCTTAAATGTTTTATCTCTTATGTGTTTCCTTTTTAATCTTAATTTAACACTAATTAACATAAATAAAAAATTATTCCAATATCTAAAATCAGTTTTATAAAATATCTTTCATTTTTTAATGAGACTGTTGAGAGATTATTGGGTGGGGGCAACACCCTCCAACTGCTCGCTCCCTGAAAAACCTCTCTTGCTTGCTGCCTCACCTCATTGCTCTTTGGTCACCTCATCCCTCTCTTGTGTCTGCTGAATTTTAATAATATTTTTTATATTTTTATCATCACCATCATCATTATGTGGCAAGGCTCAAGCCATCAGACCTGCTCTTCCGCCTGACTTGGTTTTTGGCGGATTATTCTAGCCAATAGCTACAACATTCTTGTTAGGCATTTTGTAATTGTTTTTAATGAATTTTTGATATTCAACTGCCAGATCACAAACGCTAAAAAGTTTTTAGTTGCTTCAGAGAGCTACTGCTGCACTGCACAAAATATTTTTCTTAAAAAAGAAAATGTACACTTTGATCTGATCAGCACATCTTGCTAATCTCCTTCCACAAAAGAAGAGGATTTTAGCACCCTTTTCCAGTCATTTGTCTGTCTTCCTCCCTGAAAATCTCTGTTTCTCACTGTTTGGCAAAAGCCTGGCTGCCACACATGTCGAAATATATGCTAATTTTTATTTGAATTCAATAAAAGTTACTTTATGTATATGCTTTGTAATTAGCACTCTTCGAAGGTAGGAAGAAATCTTGGAAACCTCACCGGAAATGGATGAATGTGTTAGTAGGTTTAAAAGGGACACTTATGATTCAATTGAGGTATTCTTTTCTTCACTCGATATTTTTCCCCATTCTCGCTCTGTATAAAGCTTTGATGGGAATTTTGAATTAATTTACTTTAATGTATTTGTGATTCAACATGAGCTTTATTAGTCTGTAAGTTGCTAAAGAACTCTCACTCACAAAAAATAGAAATGGAAAAGAAGCTATCTAATAATGTTAATACATTTACCTCTTTGATTATTGTGTAAAATAAAGCTTACTTTTTTTCAGATCCCTTTATGATAATCAGATCACTTGTGTTATGCCAGGATCTTTTGACTACTTAACATCTCTCCATACTTTGTAAGTAAAAGAAAGTTGTGAATATATTATTGTAGTATTTAAAAGACAAATCTTATTTTAAAATACTAATTTTGTGTAGGAATTTGCTTTACAACCCTTTCAACTGTAACTGTCATTTGGCCTGGTTTGCTGAGTGGCTCCGTAAGAAAGATCTCAAATCAGCGAGTCCACGTTGTCACTCTCCCTCACGAGTAAAGGATGTGCTAATTTATGATTTGCCCCATCATGAATTCAAATGTAGCAGTAAGTATGATCAATAGTGAATGAGATTACAATGTTGTCAGGAATAAGATAATAATTTATTTGATGTATGGAAATTCGTCTGCACAAAAGAGAGTTCCCCCCTAAATTTTCTTTGCTTAAGAATACATACAGGAATATTATACTATTTGTTGAGAGTGCATTGGGAGACTGATGAAAATGAAGATGACTATACAGCTTCTCACTGCGTGACTTATATTTGAGGTCAAGGTTCATAGCTGTACACTCAAGAAGCAGATGATTTCTGATAAAGATTTTATTTTTGGTATTCCTGATAGGAACAAACTACTTTGTATCTGTAATATTGTCTGCAATCTGTAATATCTGTAATACTCTGTCTGTAATACCTTGAGTGATGGAGAAAAAAAATGCCTTTTTAATTTAATTCTTGTTTTTACTCATTTTGACGGCTGGGTGGAAATGCACTTCCTACCATAAACTGCACAAGAAATTTCATGGGCCTTGGTGGACTTTGCTTATTCATACTTAACCTGAATGAAAGATTTTTGTTGGACCTTCTTTGGTTTTTATTTTGTATCAGAAGCATGGAGTTTCATAAGCTACATCTTCTATATACATTATGCAATGGTCAAATATAAAACTATTATTGTGATGCACTACTGCACTGTACTCGTACAAACTACTGCACAGAGGTGCCCCCAGGATTTTGTCAGAGGAGGTGCTTGCCTGAGGATTGTAAGGGCCCTTCTACTCCTAACTTCAAATCACACAGTCTAGTGGACGATGGATTATATGGTTCGAAATACTTATACCTTGAAATGAAAACCTAAAATAACCTATTATTTAAAAGATAACACAATATGAGGGAGTTTTTTGAACTTGGAAAATATAAAAGAACTTCACAGTAACATGTGTGACATATTTCCTCATTTTATTTCCTTTTCTGTATTGTCTTGAGTGAAGATCATAATGCAAAATTTAATTTTCTTGACCCTTTGATGAGCAGTATTTTAGTCACTTCTTCTGTCTCCATTTTCTTGTGTTGGATGTTCAAACTAACAAGACCTGCTTTCCTTCATTGAGTTTCTGATGTTTAACGTTTATTCCTATACTAAAATGTATTCCACTAGTTTCAATCTTTACCTGAAGATGAAGATTCTGTTTCTGATCATTCACAATATGCTTATACAGTATAAATCAGACCTAAAAAACATCATGCACATTATTGAATTTCCCAAAATTTTGTTTCTACTGTAACAAGTTTATTTCATTATTTTCCATCTGTCAGCACCCAAAGCGCCATTGCTACTGCGATGGACATATATTGAACTACACACAAAATAGAAATAGAATCATTAGAATTAGTGTAATGAGATATCGACTTCTGAAAATTTTACTCTTTATTTAAGTACATGCCCCTTAAAAAAATTATTATTGTTTGAATTAGGTGACAACGAACAAGGATGTCTTGGAGACAATTACTGCCCACCTAAATGCACATGCACCGGAACCATCGTTCGGTGCAGCAGAGTGAGACTGAAGGAAATCCCTCGTGGCATCCCATCCGAGACATCAGAATTGTAAGTTACTCAACTAAATTGCACGTCTCATTATGTAACTTTGTTGTCTCTTTGTTTAAAGTGTTGCTATTGATTATTTGACTTACTAAGTTAGTCAAATAGAGAGATACTAATAGTGTTAGGTCTGTGCTTTGGTCCATTTATTTATTTTGCACTTGTACACAAGTACTATGTTAATGGTCCACGATTATAAATTACTCTGTGTAAAAAGACTGAGTTGTTTCAGTGTAATTATTATTACTAATAATTGATTGTCGGAAAGTTAACTCGAAGCCACTCCCGAGTTTATTTTTTTCTGTGTTATTCTGCATTATCTTGAGAATTACATTACCCTCCTTATGTATTTTCTACCGTATCTAAATAAATCTTTGGTAGCTCTACATTTTGTAGCTCAAATTTTGCAGAATTCATGCAATTGTTGAATTGTAAAATCTATAATGAGTATGCACACATATTATAAAATTAGTTAACTTAATGATCTACATTTAACGCAAAATGCATTCACTTTCTTCTAATCAATCATCCAAATGGGGACCCATGGTCATTTACAGCTAGAAATTTTGAGACAAAGTCATGTAGACAAGTAGTCTCAAGAATCAATTGTGTAGCAGTACGTGTGCACTATACCCATTTTATCATGGTCCATAGTTCAATGTATCTCACCTTTGCATGGAGATATTTTGCTCTAAATATGTTACTTAAATATAGTTGTTTTGTTTTTTTATTTTATTTTTTGGGGCTTTAGGGCTCGTCAACTTAAATATAGTGTTAGGGTAAATTTACCATGTTAGGGTAAATTGATAAATGTAGATCTAAATGCAAATGTCTATCGCATGAGATCTAGTTTTATTTTCGTGCTCACTTAGCACCAAATCCAATTTATAGACATGGTTCTCTGTGTCCATGTGAGTCTGTAACTAGAAAAGGAGCATTGAAACTTAATCTAATTGTACAGGTAAATCTCTTAGTTAATTATTTTTCTGAGAAATATTTTTACCCTCTCTTGTGTTTTGTCATGCTTCTGGCAAATTATGAGAGCGAATTAATAAGAATGATGAGATGAGATTGAATATGACCTAGTCATTTCTTTTATCTTTTTGAGAAGCTAAATTTTGTGAACACTTGAATTTTTTCGGCTGGTTGGTACTCAAATGTATATTGTCTACCAACTATGTGTGTCATTTTTTCAGGTATTTGGATGTTAATGAAATTCAAATTATTCATGACAGATTGAACCATCTGAAATCACTCACCAGACTGTAAGTAAATGTTCTTCCTATACATTATTTTGAACTAGGCTTTAAGGTAATAATTGTACAATTTATGTCTTGTCCCAAGACATTTTTTGTTTAATACACAGGTAATTATGCATCAAAAATGTCTATGTGTCCTATTGTTTCACGTGTACAGGATAGGTCTGACTATACAAGCATTCCGATATGCCGAAAGTTCCAGTGCACTGCCGAATTTTTGTTGGAAGGCACCTGTTGAGCAGCATTTTTGTTTTTCTTTCTAAGAGTTAAAATATTCAGGGGGTGAAAGTTGGGGGGTACTGCATGAAAATGGCAGCTAGGTGATTTAAAAACACTGGCTACCTGGAAATACAGTTTACAGTTGTGCAGATCTCACATCTGCTTGATCAGTGTTTGCAGACTTGGTGAAGTGAAATATCATTGAAAGTCTTGGTGAAGGGAATGAGGCCAATGGTCCCTGGGGCGAGCTCGAATTGGGTCCCAAGTAATCACCATAGGAAAGTATTTGGAAGGGACTGATAACCCTTGGCATGAGATGGGCCCCAACCCTGTTCAGGTAGAGAGATGATGCCATTAGGGGAGGGGGCAAATGTCTATGCATGTCCTACACCTGTACCCAACCAAAGTATTACTAATTGAAAGCTTTGCTCAAGTGTGTAGAGAAGCAATACATGCAAGGGTGAGAACCTTCATCAACTTGAGACATATTAATAGTGATTTGATATCAAAACTAAGTGCAGTGATGGAAGCAAAAAATGTCTTATGAGAACAAGAGTCTTTACTATCAGTTTTACACACATTGTGAGTTTTATCACTCTCAATAACTAATATGTTAATTTATTGTCATGTTTATTTATTAAAGTTGATGCTGTTTGCAAAATTCCATGTTTCTATGAATTCTAATTGTATGTTGTTCTAGTCTCAGACTTAATGTAACAACTCTTTTATCCTTAGATACATGCATTCCATGTTTAATGAAGTTGGGGCAAAGGAAGCCAGTATTTTAATACATGTTTAATTCCTATATTGTACATACAACACACAAGTCGTATCTCCCACTGTGGGAAAACTGTAATTTTATGTCTTTTATCAGAAGATGATGCATTGTATCAAAAATTACTCTACTTGATGTATTTTTTATGTCTTGAATGTTAATGTTTTCTTGCTCACCATACCTGTTCAATACAATTATTGATATTTATTTTCCTCACAGGGATTTAAGTAACAATCAAATTCAGGTGTTGTCGAACTACACTTTTGCAAATCTCACCAAGTTATCAACTCTGTAAGTATAAAAATGTATTGTTCTGATCGTGTTTGTGAAATGAAATAGTTTTAGTCCCAGTTTGGTGTTTCAGTAATTTCATATGTTTACATTACAACTTATTTTTGCACATTTGTAGGCCTTTTTATGTTGCAGAATTATCAGCTACAACAAGTTACAATGTATAGAGAGATACGCACTGGCAGGACTGAGATCATTACGGATCATGTAAGATGATTCTACCTCAGTAATCTTCCCAATTTTTCTCTCTACCTTAGGTTATTTTATATTATCATGTACTGTTATTGGATGCTTCTTTTAAAATTTTCTGTGAATTTTTTTTACAACCGTGTACCAAGAGTGCAAACATAAGAGTTATCTGGAATATTACCAAAGTGCATAATTTCATAATTTTATTTGAATGGAAAATATTGGATTTCATTGGCTATTTGTCTTGAGTTACTTAAAGGTTAGGTTAAAAGATTCTTTGGGCATTTTATCTACTTTTTTATTTTCATAATTTACTTGCACCAAGGTTTACTTTAAGTATCATTGCATGCTTTATTCTCATTTGCCAATGAGTGAGTTAATATTCTACTTAGTGAACCTGAAAACCAACACTTATTGTTTGATGTTTAGTTGGAAATTGGAGGAGGGGCAGTTGCTATGAAGTAAATAATAAAAAAGACAAAATAATACTTGAATGTTACTCATCACTTTTGAACTGCTTAAACTCATCGCGTTTGAACTGTGTAATTTAATTTTTCTGTAATAATATTGATGATGATAATGATACCAATACTGATAGGTATGATACTGGTAGTTATGATAGCAATAGTGATAACGATAGTGATAAAAATTGTGATAATAACAATAATTGAAATTGAAATTTATTTTCCAGTTTCCAGTTTTACAATTTTATAATTTTGCAAACATTTTACAAATGTTAACAACAGGTTTTACATACAGATTTACAAAAACGTTTACACAAAAAGTTTTACCAAAAGTCTTATTAACATTTTCTTGATGGATTTTTACAGAAAGTTTAAAAATGTTTTACAAAATTTTATAATAGTTTTACAACATATTTTTTCCATATAGTTTAACTGAAAGTTTACCATATTGTTTTTATTGACAAATATATACAATATTATCTATTTAAGTTGTGTATTGATTTTCCTTTTTAGAGTGTATCTTTTGTATATATTTTGTCAATATGTTAGTTAGCAAAACTCTCTAAGTTCTTAAGAACTTGTCAGAGAATTTTTCTTTTTACATATATTAATTTAATAGTTTGTCTACTACTACTACTATCTTCTAGTTACATAATAAGTATATTTTATTTAATAATTTGACAATTTCATAATAATTTTTACCGTTATACACTACTACCCTTTAGTTACATAATATGTACATTTTATTTTATTAACTATTTACAAGTAACAAGTTTATTGTATTTTTTTCTTCTTTAATTATTCTTTAATATCCAATTTTTAACTCCTTTTTGAATGTGTGCTTCGATTGTATTTTAATTAGATTACCCGGCAATTTATTTAATAATTTTGGTATAATGATATCTAATTTTCTTTCTCCATATTTCTTAAAGTACTTAGGGATTTGAAAATTGTGTTTTTTCCTTGTTTTATGCTCATGTTCATGTATTCTAACCCTACTATTTTAATTCTTTTATTTAGCTGTACTTGTTCTAGACTATTAACTCTAGTTTCTAATTCATCTATTTTCTTGGATTTTGTAATAATTTCTTTTTTAATTTCTTTTAGTTCACCCAGTTCTTTGCCTAGAAGGTCATACTTCTCACTTAAAAACTCTATACTTCATTTATTGTCACTCATTTCCTTTAGCATTTTGTCCATTTTATTTTCCAAGTTTGTATTTAGATACTTACTTTCTTCTAGATTTGATTTTGCTATAGTTTTGTCTCTTGTTTCTTCATTCTTATTTGCACTATCTTCTTTATTTTGCACTTTGTTCACTCGACATTTGGCACATCTTTTCTTTCCTTTTCTGATTTGGCTCTTAGAGTTCCTTCCTTAATTGAGCATGCAAAGTGGAGGTTGTTTTTGCACCCATAACAATAAACCTCTTGTACTAATAATTCATCTCCACAGTGCCCACACTTCATTTTATCAAACAGAAACTAAATTCAAACAAAAACTTGACTAATTTTCCCACGAACACAAAATTCACCCACCAACACAAAATGCACTAATCATGATGATAGTGATAATAACAATAATAGTTTACTTTTAATCAAATTTGAAATGTTTAGTTTAACTAATTCAATGAAATTTATCTCATCATTTTGTTTAATTTTTTGCCAAATCACTTGTTTATAATTTGTAAATAGGGCATTTTCATCAAACTTTTGTGGGCAATTTCATGACATAGGACCAAGGTTGTATGGACTGGTCTGAAAATCTTGTTCAAAATTATTTCATCAGATTCGATAAGTAAAACCCACTCTATGCGCTCAATTTTATGTACCGTTTTATGCGATACACTTCAGACTGTGTGCAGGGGTAGATACAGACTAATATTTTAGAGGAGTCATAACAAAAGGATATAGTCTCTTTTTTTGTATTTGTAAATGGGAAATGTAGTGTGCTATTGAAGCTTATCTACATGGAATGTTAGGAGTTGGGTGGTAGACCATTCTTAGTAGGTGGGTCGGTTAGCTGGGTTTACCAACAACTTGGCCCTCATGGAGGGGTTAGTAGAAGCAGTTAGTAATAGTTTGAGTTATTGAAACTAGGAGGAGCTGGATAGAGGAAGGAAGAGGTTTGCTTTTCAGTAGTCACCGCTATATGAACTGGGACATTAATGTGAAAAACTACAAATTTTCTGGCCTGGGAATCGAACCCGGGATGGCTCGGTGATGAGCGACGACAATACCACCTAAGCCACGGGTGGGGCGAACAGGTTGGGCATAGCACGTTTCAAAAAACATCCCAACCTCAGAAAAAATTGAAAATTCTAAAGCAAATTGTAAGTTTAGGTCATCTAAAAGTAATTAATGTGCGGTTCGGTACAGTCACACCCTACTTTCGAGATTATTTTAAAATTTTTGTGCGACAGGGGAAAGTGATAGATGCAAAACTTTTATTGTGATTAAAGATGCAAAAATTGTATTGATCTTTATAATGTACAGAAACATTTAATTTTTCAAGGACAAGAACAAAATTACTGGTCAAAGATGGCGCTGAAGCTACGGTTTTTGAAAAATAAGTACAAGTGTATAGGACTNGGGGGGGGGGGATCTTAAATTGATACTTGAGGGGACTTCAGTCCCCTAAACCCTCCCCTCAAGTATCAATTTAAGAATTGTTCTGTTAAACGAAAAAAATAACTGTACCAAATCGAAACTACATAGAGCGTAATTTTATGATCAAAATTGATTTATAGACGTATATGAAGGTTATACAAATTCTCCCTTCGAGTAAACTATCTCTGAAATTTTTGGCGAACCCAGGTTCCAGTCACGAATTCTCCGCCCTATCAGGGTCTCTGTAAATCTCACAACGTAAACAGAAAGATAAGTTTACAATCATCTCCCATTCCGGAAACGGCCTTCTCAACCTTAGGGCTCTAATGACCTTGCCGTTGACGAGCCCTAAAACCTCCCCCACAAAAAACAACAACTTTTCAACTTTCCTCTCAGAGGTCAACACTGCGTACGGACGTGTTTGTATAACTCTTACGCATTTAGGCGATATCAAGAATATTTCTCATTCATCCAAATGCATTAAAACCTTTTTAGTACCCTCGGACGGAGTTCCTCTCGGGTAGGGCTCTCATGTATAATCTTAGGGCCGATTTTCTGTTAGAAGAGGTTTTTCATAATATGTTTATGTTTCCATGCTGCTCTATTACTTGGCGGTTTATCATCTAATCAGGGTTAAATATGAGTACTTAGTTTAATTATTAGTTGTTCTTGTGGCGTTAGCATGAATGATTGTGTACTCAGACGATAATTCCGATCAAAATTTGTGGGAAAAATCTATGAAGACTTAATTAAAGAGTACCAAATCTGTTCTCTTCCTGAATTATTTCTTTAAGCCTATTTAAAACTATTTAAAAATATCACGATTTAACTGCAGTTTGAACGGAAACATAAGCTGCAATTTGTGAACCATACGAAATTTAATCGTTGTGACCAATACGTCATCTAAACGCCTGAACGTGATAATCTTTAGGATAATTGAAAATAATTCTAGGCAGCTGTTGACTTCAGGGTGTCGTTGCCGAGTCATAGGCGAAGTAGCCCACGTGTGGACAGGGATATCTTTCTACGCGTGTGGAGAGGGAAAGGTCAAGCAAAACGATCATACTCGCAGAAAGATGGTAGTGGCGATCATACCGCCAACTGGGTTGCTTCAATTCACTGTGTGGGAAGTATTCGTTCTTTTCGTGAAGGTAGTCTGTGAAGTAAAACTTATAAAAATACAATTAACCATGAAACTGGCATTAAACGATAATTTGAGAGCAACTAATACAACTAATATTGCTGATGTGGATGGTTGAAAAAGAAACAATCAAATTTGAAAGCGGGAAGTCTGGTTGTCAAACAAATACCGCACAATTGGTGAGTTGTAATTTAATTTAATCAACCTCCAGGTTAGTAGCCCAGAGTATTGTACTCGAGTCTCTAGTCTAGAGACTAATAGTGATTATTGTACAGTAATTTTATAGTTTTATTAAAAAAACTTTAACAATATTAACAAACAAAAAAATTAAATTAGTAGATCAATTAGTTGAAGTACTGGTGATAATGAAAGATATTTTTTCGATTCTGATTTCGATGCAAATTTTTGCCTCGATTCCAAATTTGCTTCCGATTCCTGAAAACTCAATTATTAGAATAATAGTCAGTAGCAAATTGACAAATGTGGCGAGTGAATAAACTTCTGGTCTCCGCTTGATTACGAATTTGCAGCCTAAGGAACAAACTGGTGAAAATTCATGTCTAGCGCTGCTATAGAAGCGTATTATTCAATTCGTAATATTCATTCGAGGAAATAAATATTTTAAAATGTGTTTGGCTCCTTTGTTGCGATTGATAGTCACAATACATCACACAATTTACAATACCACAAAAAAGACGCGATTCACTGAAAAATTGATCATATAATTTTTTCTTATAAGTTATTTTTCTAGAAAGAGCGTTTTTTTACCAAGGGAGTTCTTTTCACTCGGTATATTTAAATTGTCATTTCTGTTCTACATCGACTGGCCTTTTCGATTACGTGTTATGATAAGACTTCGCATCTTTAGTTTTTTTAACCATTGTTTTCTTTTATATTCTATCGAACCCATCATTGAAGCCATGTTCACGTTCCTCAAGCATGGCTTCCTTATAAATAAATCCTGGTTGCGCCCCAGAACAAAATTACTGGTAAAAGATTTTTCAGATTTTTGAAAAATTAAGTACAAGTGCTGTATACGACTGGGACTGTGAAAACATGGCTAATATTTTCTCTTTATACACAATGTCGAGTTACGATGGCACACGTTCGTGTAGTAGATTTTATACTTCCGTCCTCATTGTTACGTTCGCGTCCTATCCAGTGGTTCATTTTTCCACCATAGGCTGGTGACATTCAAAACTGTACTACCAATGTTAATAGATAATACTGATCAAATAGTAAGGGAGTGCTCTCAAATTAATATAATTTATGTGGAAAATTTTTATTTACCTCTACTCATCATGGCAGCAGTCTGCTTATGAGAACCCTCGTTTGATTACATATGCTGCAGCATCGCAAAGCGTTGCCGAGCAGCGATCGCTAAAACCCAACCGCCGTTTACTCATGGTCCTCCGAAGACGGCTCTCTTCGCACGAGCGTATTATCTGTCATTCACATTGACCCACTCTCATAACAATAATGGCTCCACCATCGCCGCCACTACAACTTTGTCAAACAGGCTATGGCACGTTGTGCGTTGCTAAATCTTTTCTACAAATATATTGTGGTACTAATTACTGATTAAAAATCGTTTAAAATGCGTCAACGTCTTTGAAAATCATGAACGCTTTTCCGCAACTAGAAACATCCTCTGTGGGATTTTAGGGGGGGGGTCATAACCCCCTTGACCTCCCCTCCCCCCGTATCCGTGACTGACTGTGATGATTGTATGGGAATTTTCAAACACGCAATATTTTTCTGTACGACTCGTACGTATTGACTAGTACATTCCTAGTGGCATATCTGCGTACTAGTTGGGTCGTCTGTGTTCTCTCGAGTCGGTTGCGTGGTTAAAATAATGTACGTAGTGTTTCTTTTGTGTTGCAGTGTTTTCTGCGGTGGTTAAATTAACAATTCGTATATCAATGAAGTCAGTTTACAGGTTCAGGGAAGTAAAAGACCAGCTGAGGTTAGGGTTCTTTGTGTGAGAAAAGCGACATGGACATCCACTCATCTGATTGGGTCCGCAGAAACACCCCCACCAGTACGGCGGGAACTGTCAATGACAGCCTCTCATGGCGTCAAGAACTCTAATGGTGTCTAGCGAGACGTCATCCACATTACATCCATTTCTTGTTCAGCAATTGAGTGCAAAATGTTTCTAAAATGGACCGTGTAAAGCGGGCATTCAAAACTTAGTATTAACCCACATTTTCAGCCCTCAAAATGTGATCTGCGAATTTCCGTAGCTAATTTTCCTTTTTATTCATCTTTTCGCATCTGATTTTAGAATTTTGTGGGGAATCCAAACATGCTTATCTCTTTTTGATCAAAGTCTTCCTTTGGGATATCATACAGTATCATTAGAGGCATGTTTTCAGAGATTTACTTTTGAAATAATACCAATTTTGTTTTGAATGTTTAAATTTCCTGCTAAAGGAAGAATCCAATAAAAAAGTTTCAAGCGTATTGGGACTCTGCGATATTTTCAATGAGATTGCAGATCCTAGTTTGAGAACTAAACATGTGAGTGAAAACATGCTTTTAGAACATTCATTCAATGAAATGATTTTGAATAAGTTTTTCAAACCAGTCCATGTGTCCACTTTCCACTATAACCTGTCTCTCTTGAGTCTGCTGCCTAAAGTGATAACTTCATTCCTGATCCACCTCTCCTAAGTGTACGTGTGAAAGAATCTTAGCTTTATATATGATTCCCTATTACTCTTGTTTTTGTACACTCAAATGTGCTGATTCTTAAATTCTGTTCTGGAAATAATGAAAATCATGTTACCACAAAGCAGGAAAATTTATTTTATTTATAATAAGATGTGTTTTTGCCTGTACTTATTAAATTTATTTAATATGTATGTAAATGTAAGATAATTATATACTTCCACAACCTATTTGTAAGTTTTTTTCTTATCTGTTTTTCAGATCTCTTCACGGGAATGACATTTCACTCATTCCAGAAGGGGCATTCTCAGATCTTTTATCTATAACTCATCTGTAAGTATGAAAGTATTTTCAATGACAAAAGTGTCTTATTGATAGAACTTCAAGTTTGTCAGTTTTATTGAACATGATTGTGGTTGTAGGGATTGAAACATATGTAATTACAATGTACATTGAAAAAAATAAGATAAAAGACACTAAATATTCAGGTGCCAGTTACAAATTTCTCAGAAATTTGGCTCCTGGGTCATATCTGTCCCAGAATGAGAATTTTTTAAATTTCTATCTTTTTCTTGGGTTCTATTCAACTTGAAATCATAATTTTCCTTTTCTTTTTTTCCTGGCCTCTCTAAATGCATTTCTCTGAAGAAGAAAATGAAAATGACTTATTTTGTCCAGTATGAAAACTTACTATGTATGTTTTTACTTGTTTTATAAATATATTGAACTTTTTTTGGTAAAATACACGAAACTTTATTGAAGAAATTGAAGATTCAAAAAATTATTCACCCAAAAATAGTTTACCTCTCTTTTGATATGAATCCAACCTATTTTGAATCATAAACAGAATGTTATGATTTTTCTTGGTAAACGAGGTAAAAGATGCTCTAATGTATTTTCAGGGTCAATGTAATAAGTTTTAGCAACAAATAGTAAGTTTTATTTATTCCATTTCATATGTACAATGAATATATTAGTACAAAATAATAATGTCTTTAAACTTGCAAGTTGGTCATTAATTTTGCTGATAAGATAACGTGCACGGCAGCCTGTAGTGTGATGTCCTCAGATGGTTAGCCGAACATTTACCATTAATNGAGACAGGTTAGCCGAACATTTACCATTAATGAAAGAAAGAAAAAACTTATCGAAAATTGAATTTACTTCTTTTTACTTCAAATGAAATATTTAAATTACACCTACATAAATATATGAACAAAATAAGACTATATTACATACATATATCTTCATTATATATCCATCCAGTATGCATATACAATAATATTACTTTATGTATGTACATTAATCAAAATGACTATAATAATCTTTAAATAAAACCGAGACAAAAAGATTTAAAAAATTGAGAACCTTGAATAAAATTACAGATAATTTTTCAAAAATGAATGCATTGTTTATAAATATATACATACGTACAAGAACACATTGTGGAAATATTAAACAAAACTATGACAAATTTTATACGTTTTCTTAGTTACTAACTAACATACATAAATATAATTATGTAGTTAAATCAAGAGACTTCAGAAATGAGTGCATAAGGTCTAAATAAGTACTTTGAGCAGATCCTCAATACTAGCTTGTTTTAATAACCATATCTTTAGTTTTATTGCAAAGAGTTTTATATTTTTACAGTTTTTTATATCAGGTGATAAACAGTTGTAGCATTTTGGCCCTAAGAATTCAAAACTTGTTCTGAAAATGGTTTATGTACCTTAGGTCATACAAGTTGCCCTTGAGTAGCTGCTCAGGTTCTGTTGTATTGTCTGTCCGTATGTCTATTTCCACTCTAAATAAAACAGTTTAAGACCCTTGTAAACAAACAAATGTTTCAGTAGCAAAATGTTAAGTTTAGAGTAAAGTGGAAAGGTTGATTCTCTTTTCGGTTTTCTTGTTATTAAACTTATATAATAGTTTTGCGTAATGGAGAGTGGTGTGGTTTTAGTATTGGTTTTAGTGGTTGATCCCCACAATTCAGTACTATAAGCTAATCTTACAAAATGTCTTAAAAAGTAAAATTTCCTAATGTTATTTCTTAATTCTGTATGCAAAGCAGTTGCATGATTTTTCCAACTTATTTTGTCATCAATTTGGATTCCTAGATATTTGATTCTATTTACTTGGTCAATTTTCGGACAGCTGCAGTTTAAATCTCCGTTAAAATGGATTTTATGAAATGTTAAAGGGTTTTCAAAACAATATCCTTTTAAGTCAAAATTAATGTACGTAGTCTTACAAGTGTTTATTATGATACCATTTTTGCTGCACCAAATACCTCACACCTCCAGATCGCTTAACATTCCTAGCCAAACGGTGTTCCAATCATGGCTCGCGTAACGAATCGTGACGTCGTTTGCGAACGCGCTCATAACCCCCCTTAGGGGTTGGTACAGAAGATCATTAATAAATATTAAAAATAAAGTCGCTGATAAGACGGACCCTTGAGGTACCCCGTTTCTAATGTCTAATTGTTTGCTGAGACAGTTTTGAATTTTTACTTGCTGAGTGCATCCTTTGAGATAGCTTCTGAACCAATTCATTGATGCTCCTTTAAAACCTATAGCTTCCATTTTCATATTTAAAATATCATGATCTACTAGGTCAAAAGCTTTGCTAAAATCTATAAACATACCAGATGTTTTTTCATTATTATTAATGCTGTTGTAGATTTTTTCCATAAAAAGGATATTGCTAGTTCAATATTTTTACCTTTTGTGAAACCAAATTGTCTTTCATTGCGAATTTTTTGACTGTTTACAAAATTTAAAAGTCTGATTTTCAGTGCTTTCTCAATCACTTTAGAAAGCACAGAAAGTAAAGCAATCGGCCTGTGGTTCTTCAACAGCTCCCTGTCCCCCCTTTTGAAAACTGGTACAACTATACTGTTTTTAAACTTAGTGGGTAAGACACCAGTTTCAAAACTTAAGTTAATTATTCGTGAGAGCACAGGAGAAATAGCTTTACTAATATTCTTAATAATGTAAACAGACAGTTGATCTATACCTGTTGATTTTTTGTTTTTTAAGTTCTGTATTATAATGCCAATTTCATGGCTTGTAACAGGAAATATAAAAAATGTTTTTGTACATTGTGAATAACAGGAGAGGTCAGGGTTAGCGTCAAAAGTAGTATTAGATAACAGTTTCATGGGTTCATCAGTAAAATATTCATTAAATATTTCAACAATAGAAGTAGGGTCATCTATAAGTTGTCTATTGAATTTTACACTAGCCACTCGTTTCTTATCTGTGTTATCAGTTAGCTTATTTATAATCTTCCATTGTTCAGTTAAATTCCCTTCATGGCTATCAATAAGGTTACGATAGTAAGTATTTTTCAATGAGTTTATTTCAGTATTCAGTGTAGTAACGTAATTGTTGAAAAGGTTTTGTATCGGATGTCTTAAGATCTTCTTTTAGCAATTTTAGCAAATTTAGTGTGGTGTTCTAGTTTCTTATGTTATTGTGTACCCTTGGAGTAGTTTATCCATAGTTTAGCTTTTTTCATTTTGTGTCGTGGTAGAGTGAGTAGTATTTTTGTTAACATTTTTCTGCAGGACATTGTAAAACTTGTCTAAAGCTTCATTCACATTCGTACATATATCAATTGTCAACCAATCAGTATTAAGTAAGTCATGCTGTAAAGTCACAAAGTCATTGTGTTTTCTGTCACAAGTAATGTTTACATGTGAAGTTATTTTTTTACAATTAAATACTAATGCAGTTAGACTATGATCGGTTATGTCCAAGTGGTAAACAGCTGTTCTAAAAAGTTGGATGTTTCTATGCCTAACAAAAATGTGGTCTATGGAAGTGCGAGTGTCCTCAGTAATTTGTGTGCGTTTATCGATAAGAGATATAAAACCATTGTTGTACAAAGATATACAGGATTCTTTCTCCATGGATTCCCCTTTCAAATCAATATTTATATCGCCTAAAAGAACAGCCTTAGACTTTAATCCATACAATTGACCTTCTAACTCCTGAATAAATTCTAATTCTGTATAACTATGAAATCTTTATATACAAAATATGTTAAAAATGACATTATTAAGCCTAGATTCCAAAGTTAGTATATCTGCAGTTTTTATTTTATTATCTATTTTTAAAGTTAATACTTTTTTTAACATATACAATCAATCCTCCCGCCCTGTAAGACTCATTGCAATTTGAAAAAGGATTATAGCCATCCAGTTGATAAGCAGGTAGTTCATTGTTAAATATCCATATTTCAGCTAATGCTATTACATCTACTTTGAATTTTAAACTATGTAAGTAACCTAAAAATAAATTATTTTTTTGTCTTAAACTTCTGATATTTAAATTAATAAAACTATAACCCTCACGTTCGAATTGAAAAAGAGCTGGGTCAAACGTGTCAAATGTAACTCATTCATTCATTTAATTAAAATAAAACAATATTCAAAAGAATGCAACAACTTTAACATATGTTTGTCTTTTATATGCTTCATATTTACAGGTTCTTGATGTCGTCAAGTCAGTCAATTCTATGACATGGCTGACCCACCTCCCTTCTTGCAAAAATTTTGCCCCCTTTACTCGAAACGTATTTAAAGCTTTTATGTCTGGCTGCTTCCTTGGTTTTTTAGAGTAAAAACTTAGTTTCAGGAGAGAGATTAATGAATACCTTGATGGAGTGACCAAATGATGGGAGAATCTTATCAACTGTTAGTGGCCGGGTTTGTTTGAAGCTGGTGATCCATGTATCTTTCTCCTCCCTCGTGCAGAATTTGATGATAATAGGTGACACAACTTCCTTGTTGAAGGATGGAACCCTGTGGGCTGTCACCACCCTGTCCTTGATTTAAGTCTAGCCAATGGAACGTCCAATGTCTGTCAGCACCTGGTTCAGGTTCTCTTTCGGTGTTACAGGGACACCGCTTATCTCTATATTTGATCTTCTTCAGTATTGCTCAAGGTTTTTAAGCCTGACCTCCATCTTGTTGACGACTTTGTGCAACACTCAATTTTCTGCTTTCAAGAGACTGTTTTCTTCCTTGATTTCTTTATACTCCTTACTGATCTGCTGTAATAAGGTGTTACTCTTGTCCACTGCATCAGATAGGAACTGCAGAGAGTCCTTAAATTGGTTGAATTCAGCAGCTGAGTTTTTAATTTCCTTAAAAACCTCCTCCTTAAAGGCCTCAAAAATGTTCCATAAGAACTCTTTAGTCAGTGTTGTAGTAGTATCCATCAACGTATTACTTGATACTGATGAGGACTTCTCAGACTTGCACATATCACAGAACCACTCTTTTTAACTATTACGTGTTCTGAACGAGTCAGGGAATGCAAATTTAGCACAGTCAGCATGACACGCATAACTATAACTTCCAAAACACTTAACCACCTCGTTATTGTTCTCACATGCTTTGTTACACACACTACAGACTGCCTGCATTTTTAAAATCTATTTAACTATTTAATAATGAGAAAAAAACACATTAAAACCAGTGTACAACACACACGCCACCGCCGATCCTGAGCTGAGAGCCAGCAGTGACAAGGTTCACACTGCATGACCGATGGAGACTGACTGTACCCAGATCTCCTAGGAATATGCATTTCACTGTAATAAAATATTCACCTTTCATTTTAGGAACATTCCTTTATACAATGAAAAGACCATTTGTTCCTCATTTTAGCTGAGTATTTTCTACAGCCCTTTGAAACTTACAAATTACTTGGTGTCTGCTTGTAGCTTATGCTCCAAATTAGTTTAAATGAAACATTGTCTTTTTCAATATAATTTGTGATCATTCTGGTTGGAGCAAATCATTTGAGTGATTTATACGAACTCTGCTGGCCATTTAAAATATTTCATCATGAAGATGGTACACTACGAATGACTAATTTAAGTTAAACAAGCTTAGGGTTGGTGTACGTCTTGCATTTGATGGGATTGTCCCATTTTACTGGTTTGTGTCCTGGCGCCCAAATAAATGTCTACAGGGCAGAAAATTATACTGTAATTTGAGGATTAGTTTTTAACATAAACATTCTTAAATTGCAAAGATATAATTACCCAGATACCAATAGGTTTTGGTATAAAAATGTCATACCAATTGACAACTCTGTGCTATTCAGCTATGTAACAGTAGTCTGCACGACCTATGGGTTGGCAGTTAATGGACAATAGTGTAGACTTTTCTGCTCTTTACTTTTCTTAGATGGCATTTGTGTAGTCTGCAGAAGTTTAGCTTGCGGCCGCTAGATCTCATTTATTGAAATTACTTTGACCCACAACCTGTGGGAAATCCTCAGGTTTAATACCCAACCCAGCCAAACCCAGCAATGGCCGGCAAGCTTATTTCTTAAAGTATTTCTTAACGTGGCACTGTTCTATATATTACACCATCATTTCAAGATATGATAACATGATAATTTTACTGTGAATATTCTGAGATAATATGTTGTTGCAAGTTAAATTTTAAGATAGTTATAATTAATGTAAATTATCTTCATAATTATGAAAGCAATAACATTTTTTTGTTATTTTCAAACAAAAAGTGACTTTTTTTTTTCTTCAAAATATATGCTGGCACATGCAGTGTATTTCAGAAACACAAGATGTGACCTTTTGGGAGCAGTTTGTTTTGTGATTTTGCTGCTCACATTGGTTGGGATCCCATGTCTGTCATGTGAATATGGAATCAATGAGTCCGTGCATGAATGCCACGCAGGAGCTCTGCAATTCCTGGTTACAAATGACTGAGTGAACAGTCATGTATGCACGGCCTCCTGGAATCACACAACCACATCCAGTACTCTGAGTTAGGGTATTGACTCGTTTGCAGGATCAGTGTTCGCACAGACAATGGGACAATGTTTACAGCACTATGAACTAAGAGGAATATTGATGCGGCTACCCATGATGCGCAGAAGAGGTTGTCACACCTGCTGTGGTACATTGATTGACAAACATGGACTCGGTGACATCAAAGTGTCTTTTCAGACGAATTCCAGTTCTGCGTACATCATGTATCAATGTGTGGAGGCAGCAATGGATATAAACAATTTGCCATTGCATTTGTCATTGTTACAAGAGTCAGCTTTCCGCTTTTCATTTTATTTGGTTTTTGATCACATGGACCCTGCCTGACATTGCATAGTTTCATACAGTACATCATTTCACAGAGTAAATTACTCATTCTATCATACATTCAATTTTTTTCTTTTAGGCCAAGCTTTTTCGTGAGTGTTTTCCCTTTGTCCAGGAAACATCCTCTTTTTATCCTTGTCGCATGTCCTTTTACATCTCACACAAGTCTTGCGATAATCCAATTTCAGTCGCATACTTTTGAAACTGTTCATAATCTTCTTTCGTTATTATCAATCTCGCACTTCTTATATACCCCCAAATGTCTTTCTTTTTCAAATACTCCACATATCTCGATCTCTCTTATCCATGGGGTTCTTATCCATGGTCTCTTATCCATTTTCAAAGCATATGCTCCGTCAATTCGTCTTCTTCTCCACACACACAATGACGATTCTCTTTAGTCTCTATGTTCTTAACATTTCTGAAAGTTTCCATGCTCTGTCAGGAATTCTAAGACGTACAATGTTTATGTGAACTATTTATTGTTTCTCTCTCTGTATTGTACTTATGGGATATTTAAGTCAATCTACCTTTCTCACTCTTCCCCCAGCGTATTTTCCATCCTTTGAGTAATGCCTTGTCCATTTCTCTTGGTTCTCTTCTGTTCCTAGGTAATTATTGTCCATTCATTTTCATTTTTCCTCTTTTCTCTAAATTAATTTTTTTCTCTGTACAAAATTGTATTCTCTGTGCATAATTGGTAGTTTTCCATATATCACTTCCAAAACGTCATTTGAAATCATCCCTTATCCATGTGCCAACTTAAGCAAACACAATCTCTGCATGTGTCGAAGCTTCTGCTCATGTTTTTAATTTATAATTTTATATCCCTACATACTGCATCCATTCACCTTTGTAGTTCTTACTAGACCTTCATATTATTACACCACATCACTGCTTCTATTTTGTACTTAGTTAACCCCACCCGTGAAAGGTTCTAATATATTATCTTCTTTTCCATATTACATAGTCCAAATGTTTTCCAAACGTCAACTTCTTATCCATTATAATTTCAAGATATTGTATCTTCTTCAAAAGTTGGATTTTCTTTTTCTGACAATTTCACTATTGGATCCCTCCTCTTTTGCTTCGGCCATCCTACCCATATTGCCTTTCTCTCAGAAATCTTCCTCAGTACCCTTCAATCTTGTCAATTGCCTTTTGACATTTTTGTCCCTAAGTTCACCGTCACCATTTAATGATCTACATAAGCAATAAACATGATATTTCCCCTTCTAGGTAGTACAATAAATTAATCATGACTATATTCTACAACAATGGTCCCTTTGGACAACCTCGCCCTGCTGTCTGAAGGATACGTTCTGGTCCCGCCTTAAAATACATTTCTGAGAATTATGATAGAAGCATATTGTATAAATATACATGCATTTTCTGTAACGTTTACAATGTCACTTCCCAGCTTATAGGATCAAACACTCCCACAATATTTTTAAAATGACATTTTTTATATTTACCAGTTCTCTCTGTGAAATCATGTAGCAGCCTGTGTCCCGCATCTTTCGTGTTCCCACCTTTCCGAAACCCAAGGTGACATCTGTTGAAAAGTTTGTTGGGTCCAAATACTCATCACACGGGACCATAGACTGACCGAATGAGATGCCATTGGATATTGTGGCAGAACGAAAATTTAGTTTATAATAATAATATGAATTGACCTAAGTTCATTTGAAAATTAATGCGCCTCGACTAGCTCTTTCTCAGGGTTCCACGCGTAATTGGGTTCGTATTGTTTATCTAAGGGAAAGAACCATACTGGTGTTACACATACAGGAAAACGCTTCAAGACAAATTAACTCATTAACTTTAATGAACATAAATCACATAAAATAAAAAGACCTTCTTGCCAACGTAAACATGAAACACACTGATATTACCGCCGAATTTGGCTACTCTGCAATAAATATGAATTTTAAACAAATTTGACTTCTTGAACAAACATTAAGATAATTTCTCTTTCAACAAATAAAATAAACACTGAATTGACAATAACTCTCGCTTCTTGAAAATGCTATTACATTTATGATGAATTTAACAGATATAATTAGGCGGTGTTCTTTCTTGATAATTGGCCCCTCTTCACGAGTCATAAAGTCCAAAGTTCTGGACCCCTTAACAATAAGATCCGCACTCGTCTTCTCGCAATAGCGCATGACGATATGTGTTGGATGCCACCAACAATCGTGAAAATACCTCAACCAGATGATCAATCAAGCACTGCAGTGGTGAGTGGAGGGTGCGTTGACTCCAGGGGAAGCCGGCCTGGCTCCGTTCTCAGGGCGACTCCTGGGTGGTGACGTCACTAGCGAAGGCTCGACCGATGGTGACTTCCTCCCTCAAGGTACGCGGCCTGGGTGCCCTCAGGCGTAGCGCGGACCCGAACCATCATCGCCTGGCTTCAATTGCTGGCCTCGGTTTCTCGGAAGAACCCACCGAGTGAACATGTTTTCCGTACTAATTACGTCACGTCTCGGATTTAGAATCTGCCGCCGAAAATGCTAGCCAAAAACTAAAGACTTAGTTCCGGAAAATAGCAAACTCAGAAATCTCATCTGATATTATAAACTAATCAGATAACTTTGAAAATAAAACTGAGTAGTGGCTCTGCGCACGAAAAATCTACTAGTAATGTTCGGTGCTCACGAAAAATCAACAAGTCTCGTTTGAGAAAAAATCTCTAGTGCCTCGAAACATCTCGAAGTAGTAAGCTGCGCGAAAAATCTTCGAAGTAGTAGTTGCGCGAAAAATCTCTCAAGCCTTAGCTGCGCGAAAAAAAATTAGAAATGTGTCGAAGGATGATTTTCCCTTAAGTGGGCTTTCTCCCCCCCCCCTTAAGC
>NNCF01126352.1:418241-448391 GCA_002313205.1 Laupala kohalensis | reverse complement strand
TTCTCAAATTTTGAATTTCACGTGATCGCGGCTTCCAATAACATAACTATTCCCCCTCCCGTGCCTCAGTTCCGATTGGAGATTTTGAGTATATTTTGTTACACGATCCGCCAATCCTTGGGTGTATATTCGAACGATCTTCAACCGCTGTTTTGAAACGGTTTTTTAAAACAAGACGCATCTTGCTCCTTCCGTGACGGCGCGTCCTTTTAGCACCCCCTACTCGTACGACCGTTTGGGGCTACTACCCACACCCCCGCTTGCCTGCGATTTCTATACATAATAAAACCTTTTTCCGACAGGTCCTAGCTTGTTGTGGCATGGGTTTCTGCACCCTTACCACATGTGGGTGTCTCTTTTGTCGGCGAACTGCGCGTTATTTTTCACGCCTGCACTCCTCACCGGTGGCCTTTTAAATTTTGTGGAGTGAGGAGGCCCTCCTCCCCTGCTCCGTCGCTCGTTCTCCGTATCTGAAATGCCCGAACAAGGCTGATTCCTATTGTTTAATTACTAAATTTTTCAAGTCTTACAATATGCATCCCTATGACCTCTTGTACATGTAACCTGTAAGTTGGACAGGCAGGTCTCATTTATGGTGTGTAGGCCCATGTCTGTACCTCATCTTTCAGTTCTCCATGACACTACCTTTCAACAGAGCACTGCATGACCATACTTTGCTGAGATGCAGAGGTTAATCGATGTTTCTCTGGTCTGCATGTTCTCCAGATCCTCTACCCAATGAGAACATCTGGTCATGGGTTACCGAGAGACTGGCAGGTCACCATTTGCCAGCCTCTGTGATTGATTAATTCTGGCGTAGTAATTAATCTTCATAGAATGATGTATCTGTAACTCAGTTCTGAAAAAGATCTAGATTGATTTCATTTATAGCTGTGAGAGGCAGCAGCTCTGGATCCGAATTTGTAAATGTTGTGTACTTCAATATTATACCTGTAACTTGAATGAGATCTTCCGCTCATCATACTTTAGGGATACAATACTTATAATTTTGTCTGTAGCTTATCTTTATGGTGTAGCTATAATAATGGTCCTCAGTGTACATCATTTTTGTTATGCTCCCCAATATTATTGATGTGTGAGTAGAAAATACTACTTGCATACACATTGATAACATTTTGAAAATTACAAAGAATTTTTATTTCAGGGCACTGGGAGCGAATCCTTTTTACTGTGATTGCTCATTGAGGTGGTTAGCTGACTGGGTGAAAAGGGATTATGTGGAACCTGGGATTGCTCGTTGCGCTGAACCTCATAATATGCGTGACAAATTGCTGCTTACAACGCCAGCATCTTCATTTATTTGCAAAGGTAAACTTTTGATTTATTTCTCTCATGGCTTGATAATTTTTATCAATTACTTCAGAGTATGAATAAACTGCTCAAATCCTACGAATGTTTAAAATATTTCAGATAAATGACTTTTAATATTCACTGTTTTTCCATCATTCAAATCCAACTTACTGCACCCCAAATTAGAACATACACTTTGTAGAGATTAGTTTTTACTTTGGTAACATCTAATGAAATGATTCACTTATTTAAAGAAGCCAATTGTTGAACATACTGTGATAGAAAAAAAATGAGGGACTGCAAATTGAGTTCACTTACCTAACCCACTCGCCAGGTACTCTCAGGGATAAGATATGTCCTCCTGCTATAAAATGGCAAGGAGAGGATCGGGTTCGGTCTATAATTTACGTGAAATACACACTAATCCTTCTTAAAGGAAACACAGCTTTTATAAAATATTGGTTTAATCATTATTACCCAAATTACAAGAATACATTTCATTTCAAAATTTCCCATTTAAACATTTCCCCCAAAAAGGCATGCAACTAATTACTACCAAGTTATACATGTTAAAGTATCACTGAATTTATCACTTTAAACGGAATGAGTCCGTTTGAAAATATTTTAAAGTTTATGATTCTTTAGCATAGTTCATCATACAAGTGTTGCCACAGTTCATTATCTAAGCCCTTCTTCGCATAAAACAACAACTTTTCAACAATAAAAGTCACAATTGCCGCAAGAGTCTTTGGCATGCTTTTGTTATCACTTGATGAAATTTTCGATTGCACACTATAAATCGAACAAGGTACCATTAATGGCCCTTCGAAGAATTACCTTACAAATGAGGAGAAATTCAGCACCAACCGCCGTGGGATTTCGCTGGTTCGGAGGGCGTGGATGCCCTGACTCCACGTCTCATCTCTGTCTCTGTCCGTATCAAAACCTTCCCAGATTAGTCGCGGTGACCCTGCCAGTTCGACTCCCTCATCGGACGTCGGATGTTGACTGAAGCCATATTAAGCGAAACTTGATGAATACGTGAGTGCATCTCTTGCTCTCGTAATGAACAATTTCGCCACTCTTTAATAAAGTCAGAATGTTCATCTTCACTAGATCACTGCGTTAACCGGTCTTTTTATTAATGTCATTAACATCTAAGAACGAAATTTTTTTGTGGGGCTTTACGGCTCGTCAACATCGAGGTCATTAGAGCCCTAAAAACTTGTACAGGTAGGGAAAATGCAGTTACGCACTAAGGAGAGCCAACATGACTCTCCTCGCGTGTGGGACTCGCCGAATGACTCAACCATACCCAATAAAATCCCTCCTGAATTACAATATATCAAAACATCAAAAAAGGAAAATGAAAGATACCCTAGCCCTCGCAACCGTGTAGCGTCGAGATTGAAAAGAACTAGAGATGACCAAGGAAGGTCAGGAAAGAGAAAGGAAGGAGCCTATCACAAGTAAGTGGAAGTAATGCCAGACTCAGTTCGGGGCCCCGTGTTTGCCAAACACGTACTTACTAGATGTAAGTCCCCTGGGGGGTCTAAGAACGAAAACGAAGTTCTAGAATAAACCGATGCGTCGGAAAGCAGTGCATTGACGCCTAAATGTCTGTTCAATAGAACATCCCGAAACTCAAAAACAGAATATTCTCGAAGATCACAACAGAGTTCTCAAAAATTTCTAAACAATCTGAATTCTGAATCTCGAAAATCAGAAACAGAATCATAATCAAAATCAACTTCGTCGTTCCTCAACTAATCAAAGAAAGAATATTTCTCTAAAATCATAATCACAATTATCTCGAAATCATCATCACGAAACAATCATCAAAATCACAATTCTCTCGAAGTGTCTCCGCTCCAATCTTAAATAACAAGCTCCCCCCTCTGACGGAACAGGGCAAACTTAGCTCCTCCCAACGCTGACGTCATTCCTCCGTTTTAGCCAAT
Source organism: Laupala kohalensis (assembly GCA_002313205.1). Lineage (NCBI taxonomy): Eukaryota > Metazoa > Arthropoda > Insecta > Orthoptera > Trigonidiidae > Laupala > Laupala kohalensis. Next base: position 445,119 of record NNCF01126352.1, on the reverse strand, counting down.
TCCTAACAATTATTCACTCACGTGGCTTTCCCCCAATTGGTTAAACTTTCTGCGACGTAGTTATTTATAAACCAATAACGGAGCTCGTTTTAACTAACACCACTTCGTCTTCTGACTCGGTATTTTTCCTAAATTGGCATCTAATTTACGATCAACGGGTTTGTGACGCACTCCTCTCACAAAGGTGTATTCATTCCATTAAAAAGGAATTTCTCTGCCCCCTGCAAAATAACACTTAAATGTGACATGTCTGCTAACCATCGTTATAACCTTCTTCATCGTATGAGCTCGCGCTCCCCTGTACGGTCATCACCCTTCCCTCTTCTCTGTCCTTTTTAGGTTTTTAAAATCTAGACCTTCATCGCTCAACATCGCCTAATTGGATCCCCTTCTTGCGAAGGGTTTCCGCAGAGACCTCCATTCATTCCTTCACAAAACTAAATCCATTTATATTTTTCCTATGGTTTCTCACAATATCACAAGTACTTGTTTGTTCCACCTTTTCACAGCGATCCTAATGATGACTGTCTTTCCTCTTTCGTTATTTCATCTTGAAACATGCCAGATCTTTTTCAAAATTACTAAAACGTATTATAAAATGCTACAACCAGATGTTTGTTATGAACCTCAGCAGCGCCTGGATGCGTGCTCAAGTGAGGGTCGTCTCCTTCCACCATCCTTGCGTTAAAAACTCAACAGAAACCAGACCCTTTTTCCTGAACTCATAGATACTTGCCTGCGTTGTTCGAGGTTTCTTATTAAGAGGCATTTTATTTTCGGGCTGCATGGACACGCGAATATTTGGTCTCTTCCATTTATTACAAAGCTTTTATAAAAACACTGAAGTTAATTATTTATTACAATACATAGTGCCTAGGTTGCCAATCCAACCTGCTAATTTTCAGAATCATCTACAAGTTTCTAGTAAGATTATTCTGTTACAGCCTGGAAGTGAATGGAGTGTTTTAAAATTCATTACCCACTAATACCAAGGTGCACTAATTGCTTTGTCACACTTACAGTTCAATAAACCTCTAAGTGAAACTTTTCAGAACATAATACAGGAATAAAACACAGTACAGGAACTTTAGAACTAATGCCCAGTTTCTTCCTTATGCTAGACATTGGTAGTGTTACGTTTTCACAGATAATTTGCAAAAGTTTTGTTCAGGAGAGAGGCATAATGAAAACTTACAGTATGAGGTTTACTCCTGATTACATACGGAGTTTACATCCTGATAACATTTCTGCGAGGGAAAAGTATTGGAATAATCAACTTCAAAAGTTCCCAAGTAGATGTGTTGATTTAGAATTGTATCGCTTTATGGAGAAAATAACAACTAATGTAATTTATTTTGGTATCAGGGACACCTGAAATTGATATATCCTTCAAAATCTCGGGATCGAATTTTTTTTCGCCATTTCAGTGTTTAGACTATATATGTGACAAAGTAAAAACCATGTAAGTAATAGCTGAAAATCTTTCAAACTTATTGAAATTATTCACTGGTATTTTTAAAGTATTAAAACCCATAAAGTATTAAAATTCATGGGATTTGAAATGAATATTTGATAAGTTTTAAAATGGCAAGCTACTTGAGGTAACTAGTGAACTGTGACAATGTCGCACTTGCAAACCAAATGTTAAATGTTTATACCATCATACAAACTGAATGTTTATACTTGTTTGAGGGAACAATGGTTTTTCGTAATAAATGGAATATATCTAAAAACATCTTTATATTGATTTCCTTTATGTTTCTGTAACTTCTCAAAAATTTGAATTATACAATTTAAGAATTTGATTTCAAATTTGTATTACACGTTAAACGTATTTTCTAGATACATCCATGAGAGAGTTATTAGCATGCTCACACTAATTTCATTTTGTTCAATTAGTTTCGTAGAGGTAGTAATAAAGAAGATGTGATAGAAATTATTGTAGAGATGTAGAATATATCTTTTTAGTAAGTGTTTCATTTTTCTTATTATAATTAACTTATAATTTTAAATGAGGAAGAATGTGCAATGGATTTGCATCTCCGCTTTAAACCTAATCTTGATTGTTTTAACTTTTTAACTTAATTTATGTGATTTATGCTATAAATATTTGACATTTTCCCCTTATTTCAGAATCATATATCATTAAAATGTTTGGAAATATTAAGAAAACCTTTTGTTTTTTGAAGATTACTTTTAAACTATTCTGGTTTTGTCCTTTGAAAATTTCTTAGTTTGGATTTAAATTAAGCTTAAGTAACTTGGTGAATAAAGCCTAGATGTATGTTTATCTGGAAGACAGTTTTTTAGTTGTTTTCTGTAGAGGTGATTCAGAACATTCAATGGAAACACATGTGTTTGACTAACTCTTGACTCCTTTCTCCCTCATCCTGTTTTGGACTCTTGAAACCTTTTACTAATTGGGACCAAAAATTCAATGTCTATTTTTTTACTCTCATTATTATTATTATTCCTCAGAAGTACTCATCAGAATGAGATTATGAAGAAAAACTGGACACAGTTGAATTATTTTACATCATCCTTAATTTCAAATTTAGCCAAAATCTGTGAAAAATTAGTATACAATAATTATGTAATTTTTAACAAAATTTAAAATAATATCACCTAACCAATTTGGTTTTGTTAAATCTGTTGGAACGAAGAATGCACTTTTTAATGTAACCAACAAAATTTATGAGGGACTAAATTGGGATATGGCCATGATTGCCACTTTCATTGACTTAAAAAAGACCTTTGATACAGTCAATCATGAGATCCTTCTACACAAGCTGGATATTCTTGGTATCAGAGGACCAACACTCATCCTTTTGAGTGACTATCGAACAGATAGGAAACAATGCGTGAGAGTGGGAAATACTCTGAGTAATTTTAAAAGGATTGGTATTGGTGTTCCCCAGGGCTCTATACTTGGTCCTTTATTGTTTATGATTTATATAAATTATTTATTAAAGATTGTACCTGATATCATAGCTTATGCGGACGATATCCTGGTTCTTAGTATAGCAAAAAATTGGACATTGGCAGAACAATCTATGAATGATAAGTTGAGTCTCATCACTAAGTGTTTCTGGAAAAACAAATTGATTTAGAGAAAACTATCTACATGCCTTTTGGGTGTTATACAAATTCTTATCCTTCATCAATTTTTATTAAGATTGACAGCTATCTGATATTGAGAATACAAACTTTCAGATATCTAGGAGTAACTTTTGACAGTACCTTGAAATGGGAATCGCATATCAGGTGTTTAATCAAGAGCATAAGATCACTATCTGTTTTACAAGCTCGGACACTTTCCTGTTGAAACATTGCATATTATTTACTATGCATTTGTTCATAGCATCTGCTCCTATGGGATTATATCATGAGGTGGAGCTTATAACTCAACAATAGACCCATTGAGTAGATCATACATAAAATAATAAAAGGTGCTAACTTTAATCCATTGGGATTAAGGAAGATATGTGTTCATCATTCTTTATTACTGGAGTATAATACACTTAGGAAATCATTTATTAATAGCCCCATGTCCACTCAAAGAAAATTGGTCAATGTTCCTAAAGTTAGAAAATCTATTTTTAAAAGAAGTATGTGGTGGTAAAAGCTTTCAATTGTCTACCCAATAATAGTATGAAAGACATCACAACAGGTGCTGTAAGTATTAGGAACCAAATTAGAACCTGGATCAACACATTTGATACTAAAAATATTTTCAATGGATAGAGTTTTGATAAACTCACCACTGAAACAAGTGCTTTAAACACTATCTTTTGTTGGGATTGCTCTTTTTGCGTAACTTACCTAGTCAAATGTCAAATTTCACTTAAATCAATTATGTCGATTATTTTCTCTGCAACTGTTACTCTTAGATTTTCAGAATTAAGATGGTGTACTCAATTATCTTTCTTTTTTTAGTCTGTTACTATTTTCAGTTTTGTATTTTGTTGGCCAAATTATAACATCTAACTGAAATAAATCTCTATATGATTAGGCTACTTTTTTTTTCTTTTTTTGTGTTTAGTAAATATTATCTTTTGTTCTTCTTCTTATCTCTTTTGACCACATAGGATCACTTAAGTCAGTCCATTATCTAGTCTTCTTTGAAGGCTCTGTTTGGGCCTTGTGGTCCTCCAAATACTTTTTCATATGCTCTGATCTTCTAACTTTTTCTTGTGTTGAAAATATTCGGTTTGTGACTTTGTTTCTTGTGAGTGTGAAGCGGATATTCTTGATTTTGTTTTTTAATTTATTCTTATCTATGATGTCTTCTGGAATAAGGTCAATTTCCTTCAAATCCTCTCTGACTTCTCTAGTTATCTTTTGTTATTGCATATGAATTTTTTTAATATTTTTTGGAAAGGCGTTTGTGCACATTTCATTTCATTACTAATGCCCGCGCTCTGATTGCTAGACTGTCACAGTGGGTGCAGTATGTGTATTCTGACGCTGAGGAGGAGTTCAGCTCACCTCAGTGCAATATGTATATATGGTATTTTGGTTTAATAAAGTATAAAGTATGTATAAAAATACTTCCTCTTCGTGTTGTACATTGTGTGTGAAAAACTTAATTTTTTTTTATTATGCTAGGTCATGTGAGTAATGAAATTCTTTCCAAATGCAATGCCTGTTACACTTTCCCGTGTTCCAATGGAGGCACATGTGAACCATTACCAGAAAAAACATACATTTGTAAGTGTGCTCCTGGCTACCATGGTCAGAAATGTCAGTATATGATTGATGCATGTTATGGAAATCCATGCCGTAATGGAGGAACTTGCAAAGTATTGGAGGAAGGTCGCTTTAGGTAAGTTACATTAAGTTTATAATTACCTGTAGTTCATTTATATAGTGTTTGGAAGAAACATGTTTTAAAATATTTCAACTCAATTTTCAGCTGCCATTGCCCACCTGGATACACAGGAGATAGATGTGAAATTGATATTGACGATTGTTTAAATAACAAATGTGAAAACAATGCAACATGTGTCGATTCAATACAAGCTTATGAATGTCAATGCCAACCTGGCTTTATGGGTAAGATATATTACTTTGTTCTTAATGGTAATCTTAAAGTTATGGAAAAGCTTAAATGCTCTTTGTCTGGTTTTACATCCCTGCATTTAGCATTTTTCTGACTTTTGCAACACCTTTTTTAAGTCATTACACATCATTTTGAGTTAAAATATAAAGATTGCTATAATTATGATGTATTAATATGCTACCATTTGTAGCACTTTGCGCTTAGGAATGTAGTCAAGGGAAGCTCAGAGAACGTGGGGTCCCTCCAATAATTTGTAGTAAATTGTAATGAAAGTACTTTATCTGTCCAAAATATTGTTAATTTATCGTTTATTAATTATTTAATAAAAATTAAATAACTGAGCAACTTTAAAATCTTTTAAGAGCAAATGCCATTTACGTTAACATCAATAATTTTCTAGAAGTCTCTGTTTCCTCAGAAACACTTCTAGCTACAGGTCGCATTGATTAATTAGTAATTATGTACATTGCAAAATGATGATCTCCTATGCATTATTACTCCTCGTAGTATCAAATTTCTTGTATAAAACCAAAATCTACCATAACTTCCCGTCACAAAACTTATTTGGTGTTGTTCATGATCTTGGTCTTGCCTGGCAAATGGAATAGGATGATTTCAAATGAGGTGGAATAGCTCACGTGGCATTAATCTAAACACAAGAATTTGACAAAAAGTGAAAGATAAAGAATGGGGAACAGGATTGGAAAATGTGAGAGGAATTTGTATATATAATGGTAGTTTATTTAGAAAAAAAAGTGTTCTTTATTGCTAGTTGAAAATTCAGATCTAAAACCACTAGTTCCTCCTCTCAACCACTTAGTCCAGTCAGACGAAGTTTGGAAAAGAGTGAGTTATTTTCTCCATCATCTTGATCGTGTATTGGGGTGATGATCCTGAATTTCAACTTAACTTCCTTGTAAAAGTGATGTGTGATAAGAAAACTGCAGAAAGTTGAAAAAAAGACTCCTTTTCTTCAATTTTCCATACAAAAACTGAATACACTCTTGCACCTTAACCATTTGTCTGATGAAACAAGATGTAAGAGACATCATATGTTAGTATTTTAATGTACTTTATTTTTGTACAGAGACACTTTCCTTTAAGAGGGCCAAAACTCCTCTCTCTCCCCACTCCCACACCTTCCCACATGGTTCTATCTGGACTACTATGATTATGAGTAAAATGAAATTAACATTTTTTAAAAATGATATGGGACAAGATTTTGAAATTGTCTCAAGGTATAACTCTTTAATGTAAAAGAATAAGAGAGCTTTTACTAATATCATATATTTCTCAGTTTTGGTAAAATTGATTATTAATTTCATGTTTGCTTATGATTTTTTAAATTTATATAGGTCACTACTGTGAAACAAAAATTCCATTTTGTACCAAAGAGTTTAATCCTTGTCAAAACGGAGCTCGTTGTATAAACATGGCTTCTCACTATAAGTGTGAATGCTCACGAGGCTTCTCTGGGGATAACTGTTCAGTAAATATTGATGACTGTCAAAACAACATGTGTCAGGTAAGGAAACCTATTTTGTAATCCTCCTCCTCCTTACATTCATGTACTGAAATGTGATATATGTAGAGTATCTTCATTTTTATATTTTAGAATGGTGCTACATGTATTGATGGAATTGATGAATATATATGCAAATGTCCTGGGGACATGACAGGAAAGTTTTGTGAAATATCCCCGCTGGTATCAATGATGTACCCTCAAACATCACCTTGTCAGCATCATGATTGTAAAAATGGAATATGTTTTCAACCTATGGGCTCAAACGATTATATTTGCAAATGTTCACCTGGTTATTCTGGTAATTTAAGCTTCTTAAGTTCTTACAAGCTAGATCTTTAATTTCTAGAGTTAGTATCTTTCTATGCAAGTGTATTTTACATAAAGTTTTCTTAATTTATAATATTTGTTTTGCCAAAGTTAACTTTCATTTTGTGTTAAATTAATTTTTCAAAAAACCTTTTTGTATATAACAAACATTTTTCATTTGAAAACATAAAAACAATTCAATAGGTGTTAGTGTTTCTTATCATGTTAGTGTACTCTTCTCACTATGTGCAATCTTACGTCCATGATTGAGAAATACTTGTCACCACTTTTTGTGGTGCTTTCTGTCATTATTGTTAATACATTTATCATTTATTTTCAGGGAAACATTGTGAATATTTGACTAGTCTAAGTTTCTTTCATAATAATTCTTTTGTGGAACTGGAACCACTGAGAACCAAGCCTGAGGCAAATGTGACTATTACTTTTGCCACAGAGCAAGAAAATGGAATCTTGATTTATGATGGACAAAATGAACATTTGGCTGTTGAATTATTCAATGGTCGGATTCGTGTTAGCTATGACGTGGGAAACTATCCAGTCTCAACAATGTATAGGTATGTATAATACAAATTTCCATATGGTGTATTATTTTTGGTGGAGCATCTTCTAATAAGTGTTCTATGATGTAAGAAAAGTAATTTTAACCTTTGTAATATATAAGTTGGGACAGTTGTCTTTTCTTCATCTCTTAGAGCTGTGACATTAGCACAATCATATCATAAATGTGCTTTCAAAATATTCAAAATTGGCTTTTCAAGTTGTCTGAATAAATGTAATAGTGTTTGAATGACATTTAACTTTTTTGTATTGTTAGATTTACATCAGTTTTATTGAAGATGAAGGGTTTAATCATATTCTCTGCCATTTGTCACAATTGTTTTATCTCTTTCAGTTTTGAAATGGTATCAGATGGGAAGTACCATATAGCAGAGTTTATTGCTGTTAAGAAGAATTTCACTTTGAGAGTGGATCATGGACTTGCACGGAGTATCATCAATGAGGGAAAACATGATTACTTGAGACTAACATCTCCTCTGTATATTGGCGGTTTACCGTCTGAACCAGGGCATGAAGCATTCACCCAGTGGCATATACGTAATCTCACGAGTTTTAAAGGTTGGTCTTTATTAAGTGCATACTGGCAGGAATATATTTTACTGCTCTATTAGGTCACAATCAAACCAATTTAGCTAAATGCCATGACAGCGTTGAACATTTTGCTCATTGATGCAAAGGATTCAAAGGGTTGCAGACAGATAAAAAATTATTTGAGGTGATAGTAGTAAAACTGATTTGAGTTCTATGCACTTCTCTATACTTGTATACTGTATGCTACTTCTAAGGACTTACAATGTTCAGATAAATTGAGAGAAATATCATGCGACATGCAACTTTAGATTTAACTCGAACCTCCTAGATTTGAACTTCTACTTCATCCTGGGGTGGCTCCTGAATTGTTGGCTTGGGGGTTCATACCTACTGAAGGTAAAGAGTACGTAAAACTGTAGAAAATCGAGGGTTAAAATTCTCTTGTGTGGATCATTTCATTGTTAAAACTCAATTCTTCAATTTTATCATGAATGGACTACACAGTGTTTCCAGATTTTATACTATTTTGTTAGCAGGGGGGAAACTATTAAGGGTACTAACAAGGGAACTTTCAACAAGCGCAGGTCAAAAGTGGTCCTGATTTGTTTAATACTGAAACGTATTGACTATTAGTATGTCATGTCAAAATATTAGCAACAATGGCACACTGGAAGAAACTGAAAAAAAAAATCAAGAAGTTTTCCAAGTTTTGGCCTCTTCATTTTGGTCACACTTTGGACAATCCTAAGGAAAGTCAACCCTTTCCAGTACAGACCGAAGGTCAGTGATTGCTGCTATAAGTTTCGCATTATGTGTCGTGATACCTTCTCTGATATTCTTCTCCGATATTGAATCCCATTAATATAACAAAATACATACATTTATCGCTTTATGATTAAGACCTTTTACACATTTGTTACATCTTAATTATTTATTTTTATTTCTCTGTTTTTGGTATTAAAATATCAAAACAAATTTTGTCTTCATTGCATCATTTAAGTGGCATTTTACTGCAACACGAAGAAGTTAGGTAAGCAAAACGAAACACATTTTGTTAATAGTACAATTTTTTTATCGAAATGTTTTAGGTGTACAATGAATACGTATTTTCTGCAAGAAAATTCTCGAGCAATATTACATTAGATATCCATATGAACACACATGAAAAATTATTAAAAATGGGTGAACTTTTAGTGGTACTGATCATAATTAACTGATTATAATTATCTTGTATCCATGACATTGAGAAAAGATGAAATGGATTGTGATGCACCCTTTAATTTCCTCCTATTTGTTACTTATATTATGATCCTTTTGAAAATGTAAGGTTTGAAAATTTCAATATGTAAATAAAAAACATAAAATGTTAGATCCAACATTTTATTTTCATTCCTCTGCTATGATAGAATAAGGAAACTTGAACATGAATAACATAGTTAGCTGAACTTGCATAGTTTTACTATTTGACTTGACTGGATCAGCTCTTCCTTTTCTTAAATGCATTGTTTGTTTGCATTTTCATTTCTTCCCTGAATGGTGAAGATACCTAGAAGTCGGACAAATCAAAACTCTGTCATGTGACTCATCAGTTGCTGCTCGTCTGCTTGTTAGTTCAAGGGTTGCACAATATCCACAAAAAGGGATCTTCGACACACGAAAAGAATCAGTTTCTTGTAATTTTTTTCAGTACTTTCCAATATGCCATCGTCACTAATATTTTGACTGGATATACTTGTAGTCAATGTGTTTCAGTACAAAAAAAAAGGACCACTTTCGACCTGCGCTTTTTGAAAGTTCCCTTGTGAGAGGAACAACACAGGTTATGTCAGGGTCAAGTTTGGTCAACTAAAACCTCAACCTCCTTTCTTCCAATGTACAATGTACCCTCCTTGGGAAATATTGCAAGATGTAACTTAATGGAAACTTCACAACAATAGTTATTTTATCTCATTACTTAATGTGTATTTACAATAAAGTACTATATTCATAACAATCCTCCCAAGTTATCTAAAGTATTGATTGCTATGATCTTGTGTTTGCACTGAAAGTCCATTCATCTTTTCTTCTTCAAAGCAAAATGCTCAATTACCTTTTTTGAGTCATTTCTTTTTTAGTAGACATTATGCTGATTGCCGTCAGCCGGTCTTCATTTATTGTACTTCTCAGGAAATTTTGTATTGTTTTGAGGCACAAAACAGTGTTCTGTTTCTTCTGTCATCATTGGTAATAAGATCAGTATTTTAAAAAGTTTTAGTATGAGTACCAATTTTATAGCTTACAAATGAATAAAAATTAACACTTCCCTTTTTGAATTGAGAGCGGTCTAACNCCCCCCCCACCAGAAGGAATAAAATACTCTCTTTGCTTTGACTCACTTCCTATTCATATTCCAAAAATTAAGAAATATTTTACAAATTCATCCCTCTTATTTACCCTAACTCCATGTTAAAACCAGTGCTCATGCTTTCTCTAACACTTTTAGGACCTGTATCTATATAGTACACAAAACTAACTTTACAATGAAAAATGCAATCATTATCATGCATTCTATATTGTTGACAACAGCAGTTTAATCTTCTTTAAAATGAAGCAAAAGGGTTGCTAAATAATGGTTGGGTATCAAATTTTGGACAATCCAAAATTAAAGTAATTTTTTATCTTTTACTTGCACAGTAAAAATATACTGTGCATTAAGAATGGCTGAGTAGGTGTAAAATGTTTGTTGGATCTAGTGAGTTTGCAGAGTGGGTAATAGAGGCTTTGGATAACAGTGATGAGGAATTGGACAATGTAGACATGGGCGATATTGAGGATACTTGTAGTGAAAGTAACAAAAGTTCAGACAAATCTGACACCGGGAACGTTATACTAAAAACTTTTCAAAATAAACATTTTAAATATTTATTTTCACCAAAACACAGATATATTCAAGTTTTCTCTTTCTTGATTCTATTACAAATATTTTTAAAATGTCAAAATAAAAATAAACATAATTTTAGCAAACCAGAGTAATTGTCATTGAATGTACTACTGAATGAAAATAATTCATCCCCAGCGACCGCAAAAATTCTAAGAAAATTCAGACAACAATGGGTTACAAGTTTAATTGCAACAATTGAGCTCATCCTATCACTAACAACTTTATCCATTTTAGGTAGTACAATACTTTTATTTGAGTAGCACTAGAAGATAGAAAATATATGTGCTGCAGCTTAGTAAAGTGAAAAGTTAGTGATATGTAAGAAAACAACTGTTTAACATTAAGTGGATATTTATCCACAATAAATCTGTTTTTCCTTATTATGTTCAATAATTTATTCTGCATTTGACTTATCATGCTTGAATGATTTTTGTATACACCACCCGATGCAATGATACCATAGTTTATCAAACGATGAAAGAAAGCATTGTATAATAACAATAAGGCTTTGGTTTGCATAAACTTAGCTAGCTTATAAAATAAAAATCTTAAGTATTTGGTCTTACTAATATAAATTCAATATGTTTATTCCACCTACGATTGAAATCAAAAGTAACTCCTAAATATTTCACACTTTCGACACCTTTTAGATATTGTTTATTCATTTTTATTTCAACTGACGATGGGACTCTATCACAGTAGTTACCAAAGGTTACAAAAACAGATTTTTCTACATTTAAAGATAATTCATTCAATTGTAACTATATCAATTGTATTATTTAAAGTTATTTATTCGAAAAAGGCGAGGTTTAATCCATAGATTTTGTGACCTTTCAGATGAACTGTGACATGATGCCATTGAGCATGTATGGGGATTAAATACCCCCAACTTAGGGTGAAGTGGTGATCTAGGTTAATTGGTGATGTTTCAATTGATTTGTTTCTCTCGCTGACAACGTAACGTTGCTTGCTCAAGGGTGATTTCATCTAAGGATTTATTTATTCTTACTGCTGGAGGTGAAACTCAAAATGGTGTTCTTAATCAAGTTTATTTTTAAATTTATATTGTTAAGAATTTATAAAATTAGGATGCTGTACATACGTTTTTTTAAACCAGTAAGTAAAAGTATTTTGATCTAACAATATAAATAGATTTTATTTTTTCCTGAGTAAAAGGAGATTGGTCTAAGAAAAATCGTGGGCAATGCCCAATAATCATCTAGTTAATACAATCATTTTGTTGATATGCGTTTGGCTTCTTATTTTTAGGTTGCATTAAGGAACTATGGATTAATCACAAACCAGTGGACTTTGTCAATGCTGCGCAGCAGAAAAGAGTTACTCCAGGTTGTTCCTTGCTTGATGATGAGGAGCAGATGGAAGAGGACAAACCAGTGATGGAAGATGAAGTCAGTGATGAGGGAAAGGCCTGTCGCAGTCACCAGTGTAGACGAGGGAGCAAGTGTGTTCCAAAGAGGCAAGGGGAATACTCATGCAGGTGTCGACCTGGATGGAGTGGGCATTACTGTGAACAGGGTAAAGTATAATATACAATGGCACATTGAATAATATTATTTTCTTATTTTGTTTCATAAAATTATGTTTGTCTTTGGCTGCTGAATATTGTTTGTAGGAAAAATTTCCTGCATCATTGTTGTTTCTTGGTACAAGAAAGAATTGGAAAAAAAATGTATTTTGATTGAAATTCTTTTCATCATCTCTGATTTCCTTATTTTCTTAAGTTAATTCTTCATTTCAACTCAAAACAATTCAAACAACAATTGTGAACTGTATATACATTCTCTTCTTTCATGTTACTTTTTTCACATTTGTTTCCATGTTCATTTCTTCTCTTCCTTGCTTTCTTAAGTGGTGTGGGTAAGAAGTATTGGTTCAATAAAACTGCTTGGTAATTGTGGAGCTTTAGCAACATTATCAAAGCATGATAAATTGAAAGGCGTTTCTATGTTGCTCATTGTTTTATTGGTATAAAGCTTTTTCGGCTGCATAGCAGCCATCGTCAGTAACATACACTGAAAAATATAAATGTACATAAAATGACAATAATAAAAATAGAAACATAATATGAAAGTATACAATAATTGGGTGAAACAGTATCGAAAGAAGTGTATTTTTGGTTGTTGTTGAAATAAAGAAAGGAAAGAACAATGAAAAATGAATAAAAGAAAACAAATACAGAGTGAGCAAACCGACAAAATTACGTACCTGAGTATTGAGGAATATTTTTGGCGAATGCGCAGAGTACGCCGAACGGAGGTCATTATATGGAAAGTGAAGGGGTGTTGCGGGGTGGGCGGGGGGAAAGGGGGGCTGTCAGAGTTTTCCAGGAACTGGCTGCAGAAGACGGAAAGAATTTCCGAGGGTTTTAACTGTTGGGAATGGGGTGCAGTGTCCTGGAGAGTTGGGGGTGAGAGGGAAGGAATTTGAAGGCTAGTTTCATGAGAGGGGAATGAAATTCAGGGATTTGTTCATTTAATAGGGAAATGTTGTTGTTTTTTAGAATACTATGGATATGTAAAATTTCTAATTTGATCCGGGGCCAAAATCTATTTTCTACTTCTAAAATATAAAAATCCTTTTCAATGTTAAATGTGTGTGTGTTTTCTACTAGGTGGTTGGCGAAGTGTGAGACTGTTGTGTTATTTTTCCATGCATTTACGTGTTCCTGTATCCTTTGTTTGAATGTTCGTCCAGACTGCGCGACATACATGGAGGGACAATCACTACACATGAGAGCATAGACTCCACTTCGGAGGAGATGGGGAGTGGGGTCCTTAGTGAATGATAAGGTTGTGTTAAGTGTTTGTGGAGAGAAGAAGGTAGTGTGAATGTTTAAATGTTTTAATGAATTTGCGATTTTAAGTGAGAGTGGGCCTATGAAAGGGATTGCGTGTCTGGTTTGAATATTATTGTTTGGAGTAAGTGATGTGAGGTTCTTCGTGTGATATAATCTAACTTTCTTAGTGATTATATTATCAATGACAAAGGTATTGTCTGAAATGTTTCTTAGTGATTATATGGTAGTGTCTGAAAATGTGTCTTTCCTGAATATGTCAAACTGGTGGCGGTTGTTTACTAAAGAAATAGAGAGGTCNCTCTCTATTTCTTTAGTAAACAACCGCCACCAGTTTGACATATTCAGGAAAGACACATTTTCAGACACTACCATACACAATTCTTCACAACACCCTCCTTCACACAAACACACTGCCTTCCACTCCATGGTCCATCGTCTGTTCACCACTCCACTCTCACCAGAAAAAATCAAAAAAGAAATAGACACTATAAAACGTATAGCAGAAACAATGGCTACAATACCTTTCTCATTGATAATATAATCACTAAGAAAGTTAGATTATATCACACGAAGAACCTCACATCACTTACTCCAAACAATAATATTCAAACCAGACACGCAATCCCTTTCATAGGCCCACTCTCACTTAAAATCGCGAATTCACTAAAACATTTAAACATTTACACTACCTTCTTCTCTCCACAAACACTTAACACAACCTTATCATTCACTAAGGACCCCACTCCCCATCTCCTCCGAAGTGGAGTCTACGCTCTCACATGTAGTGATTGTCCCTCCGTGTATGTCGGACAGTCTGGACGAACATTCAAACAAAGGATACAGGAACACGTAAATGCATGGAAAAATAACACAACAGTCTCACACTTCGCCAACCACCTAGTAGAAAACACACACACATTTAACATTGAAAAGGATTTTTATATTTTAGAAGTAGAAAATAGATTTTGGCCCCGGATCAAATTAGAAATTTTACACATCCATAGTATTCTAAAAAACAACAACATTTCCCTATTAAATGAACAAATCCCTGAATTTCATTCCCCTCTCATGAAACTAGCCTTCAAATTCCTTCCCCCTCACCCCCAACTCTTCAGGACACTGCACCCCATTCCCAGCAGTTAAAACCCTTGGAAATTCTTTCCGTCTTCTGCCGCCAGTTCCTGGAAAACTCCGACAGCCCCTTTCCCCCCCCCCCCCCCACCCCGCAACACCCCTTCACTTACAATATAATGTCCTCCGCCCGGCGTGCTCTGCGCATTCGCCAAAAATATTCCTCAACACTCAGGTACGTAATTTTGTCGGCTTGCTCACTCTGTAATTGTTTTCTTTCTTTTCTTTTATTCATTTTTCATTGTTCTTTCCTTTCTTTATTTCAACAACAACCAAAAATACACTTCTTTCGATACTGTTTCACCCAATTATTGTATACTTTCATATTATGTTTCTATTTTTATTATTGTCATTTTATGTACATTTATATTTTTCAGTGTATGTTACTGACGATGGCTGCTATGCAGCCGAAAAAGCTTTATACCAATAAAACAATGAGCAACATAGAAACGCCTTTCAATTTATCATGCTTCAATAAAACTGCTACTTAACATATCATCATAAATTGAGGTAATCAGATAAAACACTTCTTGCTGCTGAAAATTACACCAACAATTTACAGACAGCAATACTTTTTTAAAGTGAAATGCCAAAGGATCACTCTTTCCCTTGATTTGATTGGGTTAATATGCTTCATTTGTTAGTTAGTCATAAGTGATTAATCATAGTCTATCCTTTCACTGTCACGCATAAATATTGTTAGGTATATTCAATTGAGATTTTTTTACTTCATTTAATTGTTTTATTGATCCATGTGAGATATGGGTATTTGAGCATGGACCATATTTGCTATTTCATAAGAGGGATGTTTTGTGTTTTTTAATAACATCATATAATGTTTAGGTTGTGAAGTGACAGGATGTGATGTATAAAGTAGGTGTTGAAATCACATCCACAGCATGTTGAATTATACATTTTATTGGTTCTGTTAATTTGTATTTAAGAGAAAAGAAAATAATGAAACCAATTTTGAATGCATGTTTATTTTAATGCAAATAAGAAACTCAACATACATACTTAACTTCAAAGCTAAGTATCATCCAATGGTTCCTAGGGAAAAAAATGTATCCCTGAATATATAGATGTAGCCCAGATATGAATTGTATCGAAACATTGGAATAACAAAAATAGAATGTTCTCTGGTCTAAATGCAAAAAATATCCTTATAATATTTAATGCACTAGGTTAATTAATAATTTTTGGTTAGAAGTATTAACAAAGTCATCATCATTCTCTAGAAACCCTGAACTCATCTAAATTAATTGAAATGGATTTCTTCCAACTTTGTTTTATTAATCTCATGAATTACTCCAGATTTGAGAGTATTTGTAGGGTACCATTTTACAATTAATTTTTTTATCTTGTTCCAATGTGGGCATTTATTCATCTAAGCATATGAGGAGGGAAAAGCATTAATGGGTAACACTTTGCATGCGCAGTTACTCTGTGTTTTGTCAGTCTTAACCCTTCATTGATGTGTGCTGAATTGATACTGTATTTTAAGTAGCATTAGAATACGAATGGATGATCTTTCAAACTGTCCCCTTAAGAGTTCTTACCTGATCAGCATCAGCTGCTTTGACCTTCGTACTCAAATACAGACTATACTATTTTCTTTTAAATCTTCATAATAATTTTTATTATAATATACTAAAATAGTTTTAAAGATAATGAAGAAAAAATAAAATTCAGTTCGAGGTCTATCCCAAAGTCAAAGCAACTGATACTGATCTGATATTTATTTTCTATAGTACTTTTCTATAGACAATTTTGCAATGTTGTCGAAACTTGTTGTCCATAATACTGAAAATGATACTTATTTAATCTTTATCTCTTTACTCATCAAACGAACAAAGACTCATATTATTTATCTTCATTTAACTGTCTTCTCTTTACATTTCAGCTCCTTCATGTCGTAAAGAGCATACTCGTGAATATTACATGGAAAATGGTTGTAGATCAAGAAAACCTGTAAAGCTTGCTAGATGCGAGGGAAATTGCGGTTCGAGTTGTTGTCGAGCAAGAAAAACAAAACGCCGTAAGGTTCGACTGATTTGTAATGATGGAACTCGTTACACAACAGACGTTGATATTGTGCGGAAGTGTTCATGTGCTAAGAAGTGTTACTAATTTGTCACTGATAGAAATGCACAATCATTCCTGCACGTAAAATTATGAAGGCTTACATAATGTAGAGTCCTTCCAACTTGCTTCTTGAAACCAGTGTCAGAGTTGGTCCTTTCTTACTCGAGATGTCTTCTACACTGTAAATATTTAACTTAAGTTATATTTATTATCATTCATTTTAATATGAGAAGTATTATTAATGTTTTGTTAAAATAGCAGTATTTATTTTTATTGTAAGGAGTTCTACAATGAATGCAGAACATCTTGGTGGTTTGTTGTGTGCAGGTGATAGATCGGTATAATAATTTCAGCCTTCCATTACATCAACACTATAATAATTTATGTAGTCTTATTTTCAATGTACAAATTAGCCATAAACTTAAATGCTCAGGTTTAACATCCATAGTGATTGAGCAATTTATAAACCATAAGTTTTCAATGATGAGGGTATCTTAAAGAGATGCAGTCATAAAACATTTCTCTTCTTTACTGTCAGAATATATGTATAATAAAACAGATTGATGGGAAAGACAATATATCTCAGAAGTTGTATTTGATAACTAAACATGTAATGTTTACTTTCCTTTTTTACCAAATTCTCTGCGATGTGTACGATTGTAAGGTTGAGTGTGTGGGTGAATGTTTGTGTGTGTTTCTCTCTTTAATATTGCTAGTGACAAATCAATGCTGCAAGTAGAGTTGCGGTAATGGAAAGGATAAGAGGCTCATTAATCTTGCATATGCACACAACTGATTGAAAATCCTGTGCTAACTTGTAACTAATGTACTAGAATAACATTATATTCGTACTATAGAACAGTAGGTACAGCCGCAGTGATTCTGGTACTGAAGCTATAATTACTGCCAATTTACTTATGCAATTCACACACTGTACATATTGTAGTCTATTCTGAAATGAGTACATGAAAATAGGAACATCAGAATGTATAAAGTACTTATTTCACAATGCATTGCCTCGCTATATCCCCATTTGTACTTAGTCTCTCTCTTCTTCCTTTTCAATTAACTTTAAAAACTGAAGCAATATTTGCGAAATATATCAGTGATGTCCTCCTGAGGAGCTACACTTCCCTTGTTGAATAGACTACAGTGTAACCCGGTGTGTCACATTACCCGTCTTTTATTTTCTATTTTTTTATGTCACTGATGTGTACCCTTGTCAATAGTATCTTATTTCTATCCTTGTTATGTGTTCATGTTGTGTTACAATTTTAGTTCTACTGATTTCATTTACCCAATTTTGTAATGCTGATATTTTTGCATTGGTGCGTCTGTTATTTCAAATCAATTAAAATGAATATTAACTTAATGATTTTCAAATCGCTGGTATGTGTAAGTGTATTAGTGATTTAGCCATGAACCTTTTCATGGAATTCAATTAATAAAATTTTTATTGTGTACAATGTCGATTTCTGAAATGAGTCATCATGATTATTATGATCATTACATTGATAATACTCCTATTACAAGTGCCTATTGTTTATTGTGTATTTGTGTTGTTGTTATTAATATTTTTTGTAACTTGCTTATAATTTTTATCCTCAAGAGTATATATTATTTGATGAAAGTTGCCTCAAAATCCTTTTTCCCTGTTGATAATTAATCATTCATTATCTTTTTATCAGTGGCGTGTTGTTTGAAATGATTGAGGAAATTAAGCACTGGCGTAAATAGTAAAAAAAATATTACATATTTAAGTGTAGAATAATTTTAATACTGCTTTTTTTTTATACGTCTAACTAATGCAAATAAAAGAAACCAGAACTGAAAAGACCAGGGAAATGATCTATGTGTGTAGCACATAAGTATTCTTGTTATCCTAATGCTTTTAGTTTGCTAGAATAATAAAATCACTAGGTGTATTAACTGCGTAAGTTGCTTGCAGTCAGGTTTTTAAAGCACTCCATCACACCTAGATGTGTAATTAAGTTTTACTTTGTTTTGTAATATTAATTGTTGAAAAATCAGTGACTATACCAATATAATGTATAGTTTGCTCATCATCATTTTATTACAGAACTCTTTTTTACTTTTGCCCTGATGTTTACTTCAAAATTATATATTATTTAAAAAAATTTATCAATTGCTTTAATTTGGGCACATTAATAGAAAAGATTTTACTATTTGATAGTATAGAACATTAATATCCTCTTAGAAGGAGGATTTTCCCCCCCAATATTCTTAAATATTTCAACATTTTTTTAAATAGAGTCTCTTATGTTTTTTGAAGGTTATGTTACTCAATATCTACTGAGATCCCCACTTTTTGCATCACATTTAATGTCATGTCATACTCCAGTATCTTTATTAGAAGCCTCTTATATTTTACCAAGATTTTTTATCATTGTGTTAATTGAAGAGCTGAGGGTTAGTATTTTGTTCTATCCAAAAGTATTTCCAATTCCATTGTGAAAAGCTAATAAAGTCTTTAAGTTAAGATATTCCTGGACTAATTCAAAGGTGAATAATTGTGTTCTTATTGCTATATATTTCTCTTTCTTTTCATACAAAGTAATTTAAATAAATTCTAATCATTTAAATTTATGAGAATATAATGTTTCAAGATTTTATATTAAATGAAACTTGAAAAGGAAATTGTAGAACTCAAGGTACAAAGTATAAATTACAATTGCAGAATGTAATAATATACGGTATAATCTCAAGAATTAAATCATCCATTAATAGCTAAAAATAATTTATCCCATAATGCATGTAACAATCTTTTATACATGTAAGTATAAATGACCTTTTTGTATTCAAGATATGTCCAGAAAAATAGAGCCAAAACCAATAATCATCAACCATATAAGGATCCTATAATAAGAGCTTTTTTTTGTATGAAGTTTTGTTTACATTTATCAAAGTTTTTTATATACATTTTTAATGAGATAGATAGTGTGTATTGTAATACTCCTAAGTATGTCGGAAGAATAACACTGCTTCAAATGTGTTTATCATTGTGCAATGTTGATCAACCATTACTAAAATAGTACAAGGAGTGTTGTATTAAAATGAGTGGTATTTAAATAGAACAATAATTTTATTCAGGTAATTTCAATAACATCGAACATTTGAAAATTTTCTATTGAGTTTCGTTGTGTGGGGAAAATGTGAATATTTCATAGGATAGTTCATACATTCTTTTTGGAGATATTTACCATGAGTGGAACTATTCATACCAACCCTGTTTTATCGAACAAAATTACTGATGTCAAATTTCTTGCTCAAGGAAGTGATTGGATGCAAAGATGACACCAATTTTTCTCAGTATAACTTTTGATTTTTTTCTGTATCCTTGTGAAATGTAACTGAGGCATCTCAATGCATATGACAAGTATATGTTAATTTAAAAACATGTTGGCGATACTTTGAGTCTTGTTGTTGTTATAAATTTTCTCTGACTCTAATCTTCATTTGCATATATTTTCCTCCAAGTTTTACCATTTACCGTCTCCAAAAACAATAATGTATTTGCAGTTTCTGCTGCAATATAAGAATTAAATATTTTGAGAAACATGTTCTGATGAATTCCTTTCCCTTACTAAAATGAGGAAATATTTGATGCTTCACAAAGGATTGTTTAGTATTTGTCCACAAAGGATACAATTATGGATTGTGTATTGTCATCTGAATCATAATTATATAAGTATGCTATCTTTTGCATCATTTCATTGAGAGTTTTTGTTCACAAAACATTTAGATTTGTTTTGACAAAATCTGTTATAATGTTGCATTAATTTGTATAGCATTCAATTGAACACTGTTTGAGTTATTTTTTCTTGTTCTAACTTAATGAAAGGTATGTTGTGGCATCACTCTAGTTAAACAGTTAGAACAGTTGCTACCAAGCACAGTTACTGCTTTCTGTTTAAAAAAAAATAGATATGAATGACTTAATTCTCCAAATTTAGAAAACTTGAAACAAATTTTTAATGAATACTGACGTATTATCATTTAATTATTTCATGATCAGGGCGATACTTTGTGTATGGTATACTTGAGTTTTGTAAATTTTTTTGTGAATGGATTGAACCAAAGGCCGCCAAGAGGCAGAAATTATTAAAAAGTTAATACATCAAATATGTGTGAGAAATTGCTTTTAAGATATAAAAAATGTACAGCTTCTTGTTTGGTCCAATGTATTTGGAGGTTTGTGTAAAAATGAAAAAGGAGTTTCTGAGAAATACATCAGTAGTTAGACGTATGTATACTTAACGTCTGTGCACTATGCATGACTTTTTTGTGTGTTGTTGTGAAAAATACCTCTGCAGAATGCTATTCTGAATAATGTATGGTTTCCATATTATAAACTTATGAGTTGTGACTAAATTAAGAGCATAGTGTCCAAAGCAAAATGTCATGGTGTTTATATTATTCAACAAAATATTGTACCATTGATCTTCTGTGTGAAGTAGATTTACGTATTCACAATGGATGAGCGAAAGAAAATGAAACAGTATAAATTTTTTTCTGAATTTCACAGTTGTGATTTATTGAAAAATTTACTTAAATAGAGTATAGTGTTCACTAATGGTCTTCTAACTCTTCAAAGATACTATTTTAATTGTTCTTGAATGAATTTGATGATTACAGGTGATCAGATTTAACATTTTGTATCAATAATTGAAAATTAATTTATTTTTATTGGGCTCTTAACATTAAACTGAGGTAATTTAATTTAATTTCACAAATTAAAAAGCTACAAGCGTGAATGTCCTAGTAGACTAGTCAATCTGGTTTTAGGGTGAGATGAATGATTGACTAATTCAAGGAATAGAACTCTATGAATCATATTTTCTTTTTCTGTATAATTTTACAACAATTTTTTTTTAAACAAATTACAAAATACTTTTGTATTATCCTTACCATGCAACTCTCACAAAGGATTTGTGTGAATCTCCGGAAAGAGTATACAAGTACTGCTCTCTGTTTCTTTTCTGATAGTGTAAAATAGATGAGAGTATTGTTATAAATTTTGAATTCTCCTTTTAAGAAGATATCAAAATGCCTTATAAATCAACTGTTCTTGATGACATAGTATACATGATGACAACAATACTGTAGAGCAATGGGGTTCAAACTTTGTTTTGTAAGTTGATCTAATATTTTTAACATTCTTTCATTAATTGGTGTTCCTGAACAAAAATGAAAATATAAACACAATACACCTAAGGGTGACAATAAAAATTAGGATATTGGATTACTGTAGAAACTTATCAAATATGAAGTTGATTGAATGGAAATGATACTAAAGATAAATGTTCTTGCTCCATACCAAGATCACTATTTTCTTATGGCTAGATCATTTGAATAGCATTTTAAAAGGCTTGTATAGTAAGGGCTGAATCTTCATCTTCAATACTCTCAAAGGTACTTATCAAAATTTGCTCAATTTATAAGTGTTTTAGACCAACATATTTTGGTTCCACCTACACAATCACAGTTTTCAGGGTTATGACCTCTTATGGGCTCTAATGACCTCAATGTTGACGAGCCCTAAAGCCCCACAAAAAAAATAAATTATTATGACCTCCTTGTTTGTTATTTAACAGACGTAGCATTTATCCTTTTACAGAGGGAAATGTGAGAATATTATCTTTCAGAGTGCTGCTTGTTATGAAGATGAGGTGTCTTATGGTGCAAGATGGCACTTGAACTTGATATATGAAATGAACTATTTATAATTAATGGGATTTTGTGCTTTGATTTCTTCATCAAAATTCACGCCACTGCTAAAGCTGTTATTGGATATGATCAGAAAATTTTCAGTTCTTGCTCATGCTCAGAAATTTTTTAAATGATTTTGATTTTTTAAATAATCTTCGTAACAACAACATTTCAGTTCTATGTTTGTACTTGATGTTTTATCATTTACTTCATTATCCCATGGCATACTTTTCTTATTGTGTGTGCTGCTATCTACTTAAGCACAAACATAACTTTTAATGGAGTAAATTTAAACAAAAAGGCAGAAGCAAACTGTGACACTAATACATTAGTCAGGTGATGTTGCTAATTTTTCATTTATCTATTAAATGTAAGCAAATCACTATTTCTGATGTAGTGAATAAAATGAAGTGAAATACTAGTGAAGGAAAACATTTATTTTGTTGTGAGTTTGTGGTGTCATGTGCCATATCCCTTTGCATGCATAGATCTTACATGATGGCAAAAGGAAAATGAACTTTCAGTAATCACCCTCATATTCCTCACAATATCACTCAGAATTTGACCTCATAGTGCATAAGTGACAAGGAAATAGTTGTTCATTACCAATAAACCCACAGACCAATATTGATTGGATAAGGATGAAAATTCAGATTCAAAAATGATTCAGAAAATAATATCAAGCAAAGTTGTTTTCTGAAATTTAGTGCTCCTCAAAAAATTTAATAAAGTTTTTCTGTTTCAATTTATTCAAGTTTGTCATTTAGTTTTGGTCATAGAAATACAATTTTATTTCAGGAAATAATATATCAAGTATGTACAATTCCTTAAATATCCTTCAAATAACTGCTTAATGTTATTTCAGGAATTTTTTTAATGCTTTAGGGGTGAGGAAGAAGAGTATAAAATATGGTTTCTGATAACTGTGTAAAATATTGAGTTAGTATCTTTTCTTTACAGGATTAGAAAGTTTTTAAATAAGAGAAAATTGCTTGCTGTCTGTTTAAGTGTTGAGGGTGTCAAGATGTTGTAGATAAAAGAGAGAAAGGATGAAGGAAAGGAAACATTTAACAGAGCTGTAGGTTGTGGATAATTGGAGGACCAGAGTAGTCTTCAGATGCACTTATAAGATCTCTCCAGCATTTGATCAAATTACCCTTTCTTTCAAAAAGTGCTATTACTCTGTGTGAGTCTTTGACCGCTCATCAGAATTTTCTCTTATTGTGTCCTTGCCAGTCTTAGTCACTTTTTGGCTTTCATGAGACTGTCCCTCCCTCCTAATACTCAATCACCCTTTTTCATCCAGTTTGTTTTCCTCTTTGCTCCTCCTGTCACTAATACTGTCTGTGTTGAAACCAAGAAGGTATTTTCCTTACAATATCTGTGATTTATTTGTGCATTATTCTTTTGATTGCATTTTCTTGTATGGTGGGTTGTTTTACTGAGCCTGTTAATTCTATGGATTGTGTCTCCTTCTTGGCTAATCTTTTTTCCAATTGTTTGGTTTCACTCTCTTACATGATAAAGTGTATTGTAGAATTATATGACCATTCCTTCTAGTCCCAAAATATTATTTATTGTGAAATTAATTTAAATATGCTAATTATCTTCTAACCACCAACTATACCATGGTTTCAAATCATTAATATTTACTTAATTATAGCAAGAACATGGCCTCCCCTAACCCTACTGCACGAAGTTACAAACTCATTGCGTTGCTCGCAGCACCATCAGACAAATGTGTGTCTTGTCACAAAAATTAACCCTGCAGCACTCGCACTAGATGGTTTTTCGGGTACTCGCGTGTATCTGTCAGATATATCTTATTTATTTATGTTTCTTTAACAGTAAAACGCTCATAAAACTCGTAAAATGCATGTCTAAAGGGAAAAAATGGTTGTTAAAGCATAAGCTCTTTAAAAATGACAATCACATTTTTTGCAGCAGTATTGTGTGAATCGCTACTTGTAGCACGGAACGCAACGTTCCCTTTTTTCATTCCCAGAGGCTGATTCTTTTTCAGAATGCGCTTAGTTCATAGAAATATACCATCTAGTAGGTAGTTTGATTCAAACTAATCTGGAGCAAATAAAACAAACATCAACCGAGTTAGATGTGAATTTTCCTGTTCCTGGGATGTCAACAGAGATACTGAGCCACACAATTTTCTAAGAAAATTCCATCATCCGCATGTGTCAGAAGAAAAAGTATCATTTATCTGAGAGATATTAGTTAATCAGTTCAGATTTGCACTTAAAAAAATGATGTACAGAAGAGTTAAGGCACCAGATAGCAATTGCTTTGACTTCGACGAAAACCATCAAAATTTCATTCTAAGCTTCCAAACACCATCAGCATCTGACAGTCTTAAGTGAAAATGAAGACACACTTTCAGATGAACAATTACTAGAATTTGTACCTGACAACTTAATAAGTGAATCAGAAGCATCTTATTACAGGGACAACCTTCTATATTACATTTGTGGTTTTGTTGTTCGAAGAATAAGGGAGTTAATGAAATGCGAAGATTGTATTTATATTTTACATGATCACCTAGATATTAAGGATAATTATAAGAAATTCACATCGTTTGTCTCCAAGGGAAAACTAGTTAATGTTTCAGAAGATGTTTTGAAATTAATAAAGTTTTTGTATATGTTGTTTTTAAGTAATAGAGATAAGAGGAATTTTAACACCACTAATTGTATTTTAGCTGCATGCATGCATGCATTTCAAAAGTACACTATTCAAAGAACACAAGTCATATTGTGAGATTTTAGACGAAAGCCATGACAGTACATTGATTACATTCATTGGATCATTATTTTATAAAACAGTTTATGCTCATTCTAAGGAAAAAACGTTATTGTTAAATAAATCTAAACTTGGTATTCGCCAGAAGCTTAACAAGATAGTTTTATTTCAAAATATGTAGATTCAGATTGTTGTACTCAAGGTTGGTTTTATCGTTGTTTTTATCAGTTCTGTTATCAAATACTTCTTGTAAATACATGTAAATATATTAATGAATTCTATTTATATTACTTTTTTAAAGATATTGTAGGATTAATCTAAATTAAACCATGTACTCATAAAAGATTAACATCTTTTATAATAATATATTATGCAAAGAGTTTTAAACTTAAAATTATTGATTTTGATTAATTGTTGTAACTTTAATAATCCATCCCACTAAAATAACTCCACTGTAGTAAAACTATTATGTATAAGTGAAAGAACTTCAATTAAAACGGCGCCGCCTGCATTGAGTTATATGAAGGTTCAACCGGCCGAACCCCCGACTAGTGGGGGAACTGTGCCTGGCACAGGGCCAGGAAACTAGATAGCCGCTAAATGTATGAGGTTTGAAGCTTCAAGTAGTTTGCATAGAATACTTACCAGACTGCGCTACCAGTCACCCAGTTTGTCCAGCGCTCAATAGATGGCTGCAAGATCGTGTTCACCCTTCTCCTATTGGCTGCTAGAGATCTTTGTTCGTTACATTACATTTTGCGTGTGGTGTTCAGGCTGTCCTGTGCCGTAGTCAACATTCGCACATTTAGTGGATTTTATATAGTGGAATGCCACGAATTTTTGTGTGTTCCGTACCGGGGTGCTTCAATGCAAGCGGCAACCCGGAAATAACTTTCCACGCCTTCCCTAACCCACCAGAAAGGTAAGTAATTCTTGTCTCAGCGCCACTTCCCACATGGGCAGACGTACTTAGCTCAGTCGCTTTGCTGCGATTATTGTTGTTTGTTTATTTATTTATAAATATATTTGTTACATTCTCTTGTAGACGACGACAATGGTTAAAATCTCTGGGCCTCACGGGTGTGCGGATCGCACAAACTACGAGAGTGTGCTCCGCACATTTTACTCCGGACGACTTCCATGGTATGTTAAATGAAAACGAATGTTACATTGAATATTGAAATTTATTATCTGTAATATCTAAGTAATGTATTCATGAATGAATTCTGTATATTAAATGATGAACATAAATATAATATAATAATATTGTATTGAACCACATAGATCATAACAATGATGTATGGCGTGTCATAGTACTAACAACAATGACAATAATATTTGCAACTAAGAATAACAACAATGTAATCATTTTGATACATTTAGCCATATTCATTTAACTTAGACTACGTAGAAATTAATATAAAATACAATTATTTT
>NNCF01126352.1:308542-387931 GCA_002313205.1 Laupala kohalensis | reverse complement strand
TCTGAATAAAACCTCTGAATGTTTGGATAAATTGAAGAATTTATTTCAGTATAAGAATTACATTATATTTTAATTATTGTATAAACAACTGTTTTGTATGCTAAAGTGAATCACATTTTAGCTCCTTAAAACATCCTAGTTCAATTTAATTAAAAATTTATTTCATAAAAACACTCGCATTCCACAACACAAATATAAATTATGCAATTAAATTAAACATGACAAAGAAAGGACCATAATGTGAAATAAATTAGGGATACCAGAAGGTATAACCTGTGTTGGGATTTCTTTCACCATAAAATAAATACCTAGACTCAGGGTGATTGGTTGATCACCTGCTACAAATAACATGAACTATCAAAAAAAACAGATTTGACTCGTAAATAGGACTGAAATATGTTTTACTCTCAAAATTTTACTAGCAAAAGTGTAGTTACATTATTTACTACCAGAAATTCTTGCACAAGTTTCTAAATTTAACTTATTTACTAATCACAATTTATTTAACCTTATTATTCTAAAACAATTTATTTAACCTAATTATTCTCGTTTTTAAAACAATTGTACTAACAGAAAGAATTGGTTGAAATAAAAGTTTTCAATTATAACTGTTTTCAATTATTTCAATTATAATTCAAACAAATAGAACTGCTTCCAATCAGTTGTACGATTTAAAGGATTTTTAACTTTAAATTTTGAGAAAAGATTTGTTTGCTTTAAATAACAAAAATAATTTTAACCTCTTTAAAAGTGTATTTAAGCTTAGTATGTTTAGTATAGAAGAGGGCTTCGAGACAGGCTCAGATTGGCCTGTGCACGTAGGCTATGAAGAGCCCATTGTGCGGCCCACGTTATCGTAGTAACGGCGTCCTATCACTGTGCCCTTGACTAAGGAAGGAACCTTCCTGCCAATGTCAGGATCGAAGTTTTGTCCTGGTTTAGAGTCTCCAAAGATTGTTCTTCTTCTCGTCTCCAGGGCCTCACAGTCCAGGATGACGTGACGGGCAGTTTCTTCGCTTTCCTCGCACAAACGACAGGTCACGACTCCGTTGAACAGTCCTACCGTTTTTAGGTGTTTCAGTACATGGCCGTTCAGTGATTAGTCCGATCACTGTTTTGAGGTCTTCCCTGTTCATGTTAATGAGGGATTTGACTAGAGTACGACTGGATTTCTTGACAAGAAGTTTGCCTAACCTTTGACCGGGAAGCTGCATCCACAATCTAAGTTGTGTTTCAACTGCCCAGTTATGAACCGCGGTTCGAACTGTTGAACTACTGATTTCGCAAGAAGGTTTCGGTCCGAAGAAAGGTATCAAGGATACTTTTTTCGCATGTTTATCAGCCTTTTCGTCCTTTTCTATGCTTTGATGACCTGGTACTCATCTGTGCTCCATAGTGTTGCAGAGCGCAAGGGTCGTGAGAGACTGTATACACTCCTAGACAAACTTCGAGGATGTCTGGCCAGAATCAAGTGCCTTTGAAGCGGCTTGGCTGTCTCACAGGATGAGAATGTGCTTACCGTAATAGCCCCTCTGAAGCCCCTTTAAAGCACATATAAGGATGGCGTGGATTTCTGCCTACTATACAGTGCAGATTCCCCCAGGCTGCCGAAGACGTCTGTCTTAGAGGATTTACTGAACACCCCAAATTCAGTTCTTGTTCCCTCGCGAGATTCATCTGTGAAGAACACGTTGGTTTGCGGTACGCTCCGGGTGATGGTCCTTGCCGTTCCAGTCTGTTCGGGAACCAAGTTCGACCGAGAACGGTTTGTGTAAGAGGGATTCAGTTGGCATGAGATCAGGTCTCATGTCCAAAACTGATCCTTTAAGCACTTCATCTGCAATGAGTGGCCCATTATTCGTGTGCTCCAGCTCCAATTGCCGGTACAAGCTAAACGGAAGGCCGCCATCCTTGCCTCAGCTTTGAGGTGAATGTTAAGAGGCGTCAAACCTAATATAGTTTTTTAGTGTCGCAGAAGGGGCACTACGGAATGCCCCAGGAATGTAGACATAGGTTAATCTTTGAAAACTTGATAGATTGCTCGCGACAGTTATCTGTTGAGCTTGAGGCCACCAGATTACTGCCCCATAGGCAGTTTGTGGTCGGATGACCGCTATATAGAGCCAATGGGTTATGTGCGGTTTGAGACTCCAAGTTAGCCCCGCAGAGCATCTGACGCTTACAAATGACATCCGCGCTCTGTGTATAACATTTTGAAATGATTATTCCACGTTAGTTTACAATCCAGGATAATTCCCATGTATTTAAATTTCTCGGATGGGGTAAACCTTTCACCGTTGAGCCACAAGTTGTTCAAAGCGCCTTGGACTCTCTTTGTGGTGAAAGGGATTACAACAGTTTTTGACGGGTTCACTATAAGCCCTTCCTTTTCGCAACAGTTGTTGATCGTTTTCAGACCCTCATTCATCAGATCTGATAGCTTTCGTGGGAATTTCCTCAAAACCACTAGGGCTATGTCGTCAGCATACCATTGACAGTAGAGACCTTCCTCAGATAATCTCTGAAGAAGACTCCAGGGGATCGGTGAAGGAACCTCGCCCTGAGGACTGCCCCGCGTGGCAATGATTTCCCTTCTCTTGCCAAGATAACGAGATTGGATTCTTCTATTTCGCAGCATGAAGTCTATCCACTTACAAATAGTGAATTCAATCCCTCGATTGCGAGCGACCGTGACTATTGAGTTACACGGGGTGTTATCAAAAGGTCCCTCGATATCCAGAAATGCTCCCAGAGCTATTTCTTTCCGGTCAAAGGAATCCTCTGACCTGCTGACCATTTGGTGAAGTGTAGATTCACAGGACTTCCCTGGTCGGTACTCATGCTGATTTCTATGGAGTGGAGTTCGACAGAACTCTCCTTCGAATATGGCGATCCATTAACGTCTCCATAATTTTTAACAGAAACGATGAAAGGCTAATGGGCCTGTGCGATTTCGCGTTCGTGTAATTCGCACGTCCGCCTTTTGGAATAAACACAACTCTGCTCATCCTCCAGGCTTGTGGTATATAACCATATGCAATGCTGGCTCTGAAGATGTCACAGAGCTTTAGATATAGGGAATATGGTCCCTTTTGAAGGAGGGCTGGAAAAATTCCGTCCCTGCCAGGAGCTTTGTATGGAACAAATTTGTTTATTGCCCACATAATATTAGTTACGGTGACTACTCGTCTGGCTGTCTTCCAGTCCTCCCCACAAGGCTAAAGGTTAGTTGCAAGTTCGCCGTTTCCACTATCAGTTAAGGCACTAACGATACACCATGGGAAATGACTCTCGAAAAGGAGATCGAGTGTTTCCTAGGCTGAAGTTTCCTAGGTTTTTCTAAGGTCCCTAAGGGTTGAATTCGGTGGTGAGCTAGGACTTTGTGAAGTTTGGTTTACTATGCCTGGCTGTTTATGTCCTGACAGAAGGCTTTTCAGGAGGTCCACATTGCCCTACGAATTGCGCTTTTGTAGTCAGACAGAGCTTCTGATACTCAGTCAAATTACCAAAGCGTTTACATCTAATGAAAAGTTTCCTGACTTTCCTCTACATCTCCTCGAGATCACGAGATCACCAACGTGTGCATTGTTGTCTCGACTGAAGGGGGCAATTACTGTGATAGGAATCTAGGATTGCCTCTTGTAAATTAGAAGCTGTCAGATCGATATTTAGGTACGAGTTCACCCTCATCATTGCCGACAGTTTAACCTTGTACCCATTCCAATCGGTCTTCCTGGGGCTTCTGAAAAGCACTCGTTCATCTATTACCCGTTTCTTAATGGGAAAACAGATATATCCGTGGTCAGAGAGGGAAGATTTAGTAGAGACATGCCAGTTCTCCACAAGGTTGCATATAGCGCCCATGGAAAATGTGATGTCAAGGACCTCTTCTTTCACCCTATTTCTAAAAGTGACATCTTTACCCACGTTTGGGATAAATCAATTATGAGTTAATAAAAATTTTGAGTAGGGACTCACCTGTAGGATTAGTGTCTGTGCTTCCCCACACTTCATGGTGGGCGTTGGCATCAGTTCCTACCAGTAGATACTTTTTACCAGGAGTTCTAAGACCCTGGATAGTGTAATTTCCTTTACATTATAGGGAAGGTATAAGGATCTCAAAATTAGGTCTCCATTCACTTACTCGATGCAATTTAATATTTTCACAGTAGTGATGTCTCTGGAACAGAATTCCATAAGCGGGAGACAATGTATACCTTTTCTAACCAGAATACAGGTCCTGGTATTGGTATACATTAATTCTCCCTCTGTTTCGCCTAGCCCAGCAACTCTGTCCTTGTGAAGCCAAGGTTCTGGGATGAGAGCTAGGACGATGTTGCTATTGAGGAAAAAAATTATAGAAGGCAGCTGAAGCTGACTTACTGTGTTGCAGGTTGATCTGTAGGACCTTTTTGCATGGTCTTTAGCCCCCATGACTATATTGACCCACAAAAGGCCCAGTGGTAATGTCTGTGGGCTCAGAGTGTCCCTCAGCAGTGTTTTTGGTGGTATTATTATAATCTTTCTCATGGTGTTCCCACGAATAGCTAGGGTTGGAAATAGTCCGCCCGGCCAGAGACTCGCATGGTCGTGTAAGACTGCATCCAGCAGGAGGTCGCCTGCAGGTTCCGTTTCTGATACCATTAAGACCAGTACCATTCACTTCATCGGCACGGGTCGCTTGACACCTTAGGGTTGGCCAAAGAGAAAGTTAAATGACAGATGTGGTAATAGTTTAGTCAGAATAAGATTTTTTAGCAGCAGATTGACCCAACAGAAGAGATTAGTGCAAAGAAAAGGGAGCGTTGATAGATGATAGTAAAGAAGCCTGCCAGTTCAGCTCATCCTGGTCCGAAGTAAGCAAGAGTTGGATCAGGTAGTTTCCAGGTGTAAGACGCAGAAAAGCTCCACAAATAAAGGAGAAAGGTGGAGCAGATGCTCGAGGACGCACTGGCTCGGCGCATGTGTGTGTGCATGAAGGCATCCATACTTACCATCCTATTTAAGCTTAGAAGATTAATTTTTCCAAAATGATTAGCAACACAGTTAAATATTATAGGAGTAATACATGTATACAATTTTTGGACAATTGTTAAATTAGAATTTGGTACGCTGATATTTATTCATCTGAAATCATACAATTTTGCAACCCGCCAAGAACGATTAACACTTCGAATAAATCACCTTTATTTCTCTATGAATAAATATATAACTTAGTGGAAGAATATTATTTGTATAAAAGTTGTTACATCACAATATTTCGACTTTTTGACGTGAAATATGGGTATTTTGATGTCATTGCATTGGGCATTTGAATGGGGGTATGGGCGCGCCAGGGGCATGGGGGGCCAATGAAAACGCACGGTATGAACGGAACAAATGGAAATGTTTCAAACGGAGGGGTGAGATGAGACTTCGACTCTATCTTATCTAATCATTGCATGCGATCGGATGCGATTTTCACTTGCGATTGATACGCGCGGTACCACGAACGCCGGCGTAAAACTGACATGTGAACCCGCCCTTAGGTATTGTGGCAGAACGTAACTTGTTGGTTAAAAATATACTGAATTTAAATTTTGGGCGCCTCGACTATTTTATCTCAGGGTTCCACAATAATTTTTGGGTTCGATTTTTTTAATGAAGGAAAGGACCATGCAATGGTTCCACTTAAGGAAAACGCTACTGACAAATAAATCCATTTAATTTATTTACCTTTTCAATTACAACAAAACCCCTCATGTTGTTTTCCCCCAAAAGAAACAAACACAAATGGTGGTCAAATAAGAACATAAACACTACCACCTAAAGGACATCTTTCCCTCCAAAAAAACTAAAATACACTGGCTTTAACCATAATATTATCTTATCAACAATTAAATCTTCCTCTTTCTCAAACAAGAGCAATACACTGAATTTAATAATAATATTATATGATCAACAATTAAACCTTTTCTCTCTCAAACAATAGCAATACACTGAATTTAGTAATAATATTATCTTATCAACAATTAAATCTCCCTCTCTCTCAAACAATAGCAATACCCTGAATTGAACAAGAATATTATCTTATCAACAAATTAATCTCCCTCTCTCATAAACAATAGCAATACCCTGAATTGAACAAGAATATTATCATATCAACAATTAAATCTCCCTCTCTCTCAACAATAGCAATCCACTGAGTTTAACCATGGCATAATTTTATCAACAATTAAATCTGTCTTGGCACTGATTTAGTCCATAGTTCATGTCCCTTTTTTATAATTTATGCCAATTGGTTCATTACGCGCAAGCGCAATACGACGTCGGTTTATACATCACCAACCGTCGTAAAATACCTCTGATGATGACCAACCAGGGCAGACCGTAGAGTGGTGTCCTCGCAAAGGCCAACTAGGCTCCAATCTCGGCGATCGCTGACGGTGTCAATCAACGACGACTACCGGAAGTTGCTCCAATCCTTCTCTGCGAACTCGGCCCCTCCGATCGCAGTGTCAGCATAGCCTCGTTCGTCCGAATGACCACCCAAAAATAGTTTGTCCGCGGCTCGGATCGAGATCAACTCATTAAATTGTCCCGATGATCAAAAATCAACGAACACTCGACTCGAGCTAAAAACATCTGAGCTGAGCGAAATATCTATCTCAGCGATGTAAGCGATGTGAGCTGACTCCGAAAATCTAATATCTGAGATGCGCGAAATGACTGATGCGAGCGATGTCAAAAAAACGTCTCAGCGCTGTGAGCTGAGCGAAAAATCTAAGCGATCTGATCTGACTGATGTGAGCGCTGTCGAAAAAACGTCCGATGTGAGCTGAGCAATGTCAGCCGCGTCGAAGCTACCAGCTACGAGCGTGAACGATGTTACTGATGTGAGCTGCGCGAAAAAATATGTGAGATGTGAGCTGAGCAATGTCAGCTGCGTCGAAAAATCTAAATTCTGAGCGATATGAGATCGAAATTTCGTTTTCCATTCCTTAAATGGTCTTACTCCCCACTTGTATCTATTTTTCCCTTCCAGATCTTCCAAATTTTGAATTCCACGTGACCGCAACTTCCAATGCCAAAACGATTCCCCCTTCTTACGCCTAGATTCTGATTGGGAAATTTTAAAAGACTTCAAATAATTTCTAACGTTTTCTTGCAACGATGTTTTACTCCCAACGATTTTACGGACAAGTTGGTTCTTGTCTCGACCCTCGCACATCTGGGTTTATTGCGGTCGGGTTGGGTCGCTTTCCCCACCCCCTCGCTAACTTACTATTTCTAAAAAGCTGTAAATTTCCTTCGACACCAAAGAGCCGACAGTGGGTCTGCGCCATACCAGATGCGAACGCTGCCTTCGTCATCTCCCAACGGCCGGCCTTTTAAATTTCTATTCAGTCGGAAGATTTCCCTTCCTCTCTTTTGAATTTTATACTCCCGAACAAGGATGATCTTATTGTTCTAATTGAGGAATTATTCAAATCTCACAGTATCCGACAAATACCGCCAAATATTCTCAGAAGCTGCTGAACTATATGCACCAACACCGCAGGAGAGGCTGAATAGATAATGATCTTTCCCTTCCAGCTTCTGTAGATGAATTGACTTCCCAGTTCATACATCCACAATGATAGCAAAAGTTGAAGAAGCCAAGAATTAGCACTTGACGATCGGAAAATTTTATGTCTTTCGCCAGTCAAGGACGTTGGGGTGCAGTGGGCTTGTCAATACTTCAACTCGATCAGAAGCTTGGGGTGGCCTTGACGCCTGGGGTCGACATGATCGTCTGTCTGTGAGTCAATGCCTGCATTTGTTCCCAAAAATTTTCTCACTTGTAATTCAATTGTAACTAAAGCCAGTCAAGTAAGATTTCAATATCACTCGGTCTCAGACTTTTATCTCTAACACTGTTTCGAAATGTAATATTATCAATATTCTTTAAAATAATATTATAATTAAAATCTCTCAAACGTCAAAATTTAAAAAGAATATCGGAAGTCGATATTGGAATTCTAATATCAATAGATTGATATATTGTTAAAAATACATCGGTCAAAAATATCGATATATCGAAAGCAAAATACCGTTTATGTGATATATGGATATTTTTTCATCATCCCTACCATAAAGGAAGACGTCATCTTCTGCCTCATTACAACGTGTTAGTAACATTGGAGGCCAGCCGTGAATTGTGCTGTCGGTAATGCGGTTGCGCTGAATCGCTTATACAAATCTTGCAGAATTTAACCATAGGCTTAAATGTTTATAGTCCCAACAATCTTATGCACCGGTTGTAAGCAGGGAAAACGCTGTAATATGTCTCTGTCATCTCGCACGTCGGCTTAGGTGGGGGAACTCGATTCCCCTCACTGACTGCCGACCGCTGCGCACAAGTCATGATTTAGTAATACCTTATCCTCTCCAAGCGGGTGTGCGAGTGCGAAGCGACACCTCTCAGTATCGTCTCATGTTATTACGGACTACCTAATCAGAAACGGTTGAGTCCGTTTTATATTCAAGTCTATGAGCTTAACCTGCATGAAACACGCATAGTGTCGCTTCAATCAATGCAGGTAATATGCAGAAATTATAATATTCAAACATAGTTGTGTTACGTTTGCCCATAACATGTAACTTTAGTGACCGAAATATCTGGTAACACTTTCACAAATTATACATTTCATCAATTTCAGTTTCGTCTGTTGGGAGTTCATGTCCAATTGGGAAGGGGGGGGGCGCAATAGCCCCCCATAGATCCGCCACTACTTACACGTTAAGTAGAGGACGTGTAACTGAGGTGCTTATCTCGTGAAAAAATCCGATGAAACGTAAAAGAAACTCGAAATCTGAGTTTATTTATTTATTTTATGCTTTTGACGAGGTTCAGGCCATGAAGCCTGCTCTTCCACCCAACCGTTGGACTTGGGTAAGAGAATTGCGAAGGAGAGATATTGGGTTGCCAGGGAAGTTATGATACCAAACTGATATTTGTCTGGAGTAGGTGAGGGAAACCCCAGGTCGGTCGAGCAGGGTTCGAACCCACGCTCTACCGATCAGCCGTATCGTGGAAACGAAGACGCTATCACAAGACCACCGCTGGAGTCTAGCGCATGTGAATCTGGATATATATGAAATCTACATATGATTCTTCGAAATTAAAAAAAATCAAACTCTATTCTATGTTTTTAATTTTTAGCAGCTGAAATATAATTTCCAACCTAATTATGTATTTCAATCTCTTTTAAATTTATCCTTCATCAGTAAAATTGTGAATAACATTCTTTTTTACTTCCTCATTTACGTGGTGTAGTGTAACTGAGAAAAAAAATCGCGATATTTTGACGGAAATATTTTTTTAGTGTCCCTGATACATAAAGTTTTTTAATACGACGTTTGTCTGTCTGTCTGGCCGTCTGTGCGCACAGATTCTAGATAACGTACGTTCGTATGAATAAATTTCATTTGTATATTCTATTTAGCGTAGCATTTGTTTGTTGTTAATGAACGTGCTCTGAAATGTTTTTATCTTCGTTATTCATATGAAGTACCCTTTTTATAAAAGAATAATTTGGAAAATATCATCAAAAGTTGCTTAATTTCTTTTTTTGAGATTTGTATAAAAGTAGGAAAATTATATCTCTCAGCCGAATCATTGCCTCATTCATTTTCCTAATGGATCTCATTTATTCACTATAACGAGAGAGTTCAAAACTATTTAGTAGTGCAGATGTACCAGGCCAAGGGAGATGTCAGCTTTAGAAAACTATAGCCTGTAAAATATCGGAAGGCGGCTGGCAATCTCCCTCAATTACCACTTCTTCGTTCCGAGACATCTTGACTGAGAGATGTTTCCTGATACATCACCTTTCGCTCACACTAACATTCTTGCCCTTCGCGGTCGGAATGATTCACCTACTAGATCATTCCTAGTGCGAACTATTTTTTACCGCGCAAGTTAAAGATAAAAATTTAGTGTAATTTCGTACAAAATTCTGAACAAAATTTAAAGAAAAGTGATACCAAACTATTTTCAAGCAATCCCCTTCCCTTTATTTTATACAGAGAAGATTAAACTGCTGTTGTCAACATCAATATAGAATGCATTAAAATGGTTGCTTTTTTCTTTTTAAAGTTAGTTTTGCGAACTGTGTACTTAAGGGTCTTAAAAGTTAATGAGAAAGCAGTGTATTGGTTTTGCGCACTGGTTTTAATATGGATTTAGGGTAAATAAGAAGGATAAAGTTGTAAAATATTTCTGCATTTTTGAAATATGATTTGCAAGAGAGTCAAAGCGAAGGGGGGGATAATTTTGGGTGGGAGGTCTCGCAAATTTGGGGCGGGGTTGTCTG
The DNA here is from genome assembly GCA_002313205.1 of Laupala kohalensis. Classification (NCBI taxonomy): domain Eukaryota; kingdom Metazoa; phylum Arthropoda; class Insecta; order Orthoptera; family Trigonidiidae; genus Laupala; species Laupala kohalensis. The sequence continues at coordinate 377,594 of NNCF01126352.1, read as the reverse complement.
CGTCATAAGGTTTGAGTGTGGTTGAGCATCCCTGGTACACGTAGGAAATGCACTATGGAAAACACTTCTGTAATACTACTGCATCCCTATGCTGAACGTAGCTTCGCTCTGAGGACATTATGGAATAATTGACGCCTACGAAATTTGCCTTATGTTTTCAACGGGCGATGTTTGACTGTGTAATATGACCATTGACACATCTTCTCAAAGGGATTTCCCTGCAGACATTAAAGAGCGTTGATTGGAAGGATCAGCAGATAACGCTGGACTAATACAGTAAGTGAACAAAGAACACTCAATAATCTTTTTTCTTTCAGTGTCCTTAAGTTCTCTAAACACATCACACAAAATAAACTCTGTTTTACATCGAATATATGGACAGTTCACTTTTAATTCCACTCCCTTCAAGGGGATCTGATTCCATTTCTACCCTCCATCGTCCTTATCGGGGACCACTGTCAAATATTCCAAATCAATTTGTTGTATAAAAAAGAATAATATTATGGTCGAATAGCGTTCTACATAAAAATCTGGCGTCTATCTTCTCTATTTGCAAACATGATTCATGACCGTAATCAAACGCATTAATTTTTTAAAAATTCATGGGTTAAGCGCTGGGCAACTTAGGCAAGATTTTTCTTTTGAGATATACGCTGCATTCATTATATATTAATGTGGTGTTCTCAAACTTTCGCGACAAACCCCGACACACAATTAAAAATCTACGTCGAAAATAAGCTTCCGAAAACATTTCTTAAAAATATTATTGTCACGTTGGTCGTTGGCGCCTCTACCATGTCGCGTTGGCTTATAGCGCTACAACAATAATATACAATGTCGCGTTGGTCGTTGCTATGTATATAGAGTTGTCTTTGTCCCAACGTCGGGGGGGGGGTAGTCCCCAGATTAAATATTTAAGAGTACTCGCTTGGCAATAGTTGGAGTAGTTCTCTATTCAGGTTTTTGGCGTTTGGTTAAATAAACACATAAACTATAACAAAGGTTTAATAATTGAATCTGCACATAAGCTCGAAGAGAGCTTATAATTGAAAAGTTATAATGATGCTCCCATGAGCAAGTGATTACATAGTTATGTTAAATGCCCTTATCGGAGCGAGAGATCAATATATTGCATTAACATGTTCTAAAGACTCGTAAGGACGTCAAGGTCCATTTAGAATGTTCCATATGCTTCCCATTATCGTCAATACAGACCGTCATCAAAACTGTTGTCGGCTGCACCCCGTGAAGCCGCGCAGGGTCGCTTCATGCGTCCCGTCGCCGACACACCCAGTCTCGGGCACGTCACATCGTCTCCAGCGAGTCCCCCATAGCAGAAGACCAAGACGACGAAGTAGAAGTAGTAGTCGTAGCCCAAGTAGATCGAGTGATGCGCGGCCCTCGCCTTAAGTAAGTTCGTGGGGGGAGCGCGGGGGATGTTGAGCCCTCTGGCCAACACCCTGCTTAGGTGGTGGCAGTGTGTATTCGTAAGAATACAGTATCGTGTGGAGATGGTGGGGATTTTCCGTAGAGATGGAAAAGTTGCACACGGCCCGTCGAAAGACCAGTGGGAAGGGTAGGGCGTTGTCCGTAGGTTTAAATGCATTTAGAAAGAAGGAGGGAGGAACGTCATATGGGGGGGTGCCATGGTGCGACTGCATCGCATGGTCACGTTCCTATGTGTCATCTCATGGAAAATTACAGCGTCTTTCCCACAGACCGAAACGGAAGTGGTTCCTATCTCTCGCGGCTTGCCACCGCGTCGACGGAGAGGCCCTGCTTAGGGGAGCAAGTAACATCCCGAATGTATCAAGACGAATGTATGTAACTATCAGCCCTTCCCATTAGCAATCGGAGAGGGACGAGAAATCCTGGGAGACTCCCACGCTACGAGACGAAGGGTTCTGTGAGGGAAGCGTCATGTTACCTCGTGACATTATTATTCACATAATGGTACCTTTTAATAACGCTAATTTAATCCCAATAATAATAAAAGATAACAAAAGAACACACCTTTATTTACCCCTGTGTAATATTTTAAGTTAATCCTGCGATCCACTCGGGTAGTATAATTGGTCTAGCAGGGTAAGATAGTAAATAATCCCTTTACACCGATTTTCTTAAGATATGACTCATTCGGTTTGTCATCAAAAGTAATTCTGACGAAATTTTGGACTCAACCCTCTCCCCTCCCGCGTCGCTAGGGAAAAAATTGAATTTTTCATAATCTTGGCCCCATTTAAAGTTAGGGACTTGCTTTTTAAAATAATGGAAAGAACGTAAATCTTGCTCCTTATGCCAAAATTATTAGAAGTTTCGCGTAAAATTTTATTTTTACTACGTTTTTTACATTTTTAACCACAATATTATTATTTGTTATGGATGTGAGCTATTTTTTCTCATTTTGAAGTACTCAGACGATATGCACCTGAGAAAATTTATGGTGGGACAACGTACCGAAATTTAAAAACCACTTTTTTTCATTTTTTCGTTTTATTCTTAATTGTACGTAATATTTACGTGAGAGGGACATTACGATTGTAGCTTATTAGTAGACAAAATCTTTTGAAAAACTATTATTTCTCAAACTATTCATTCTTGTTAGTACAGATAAGTTAGTATTAGTGGCGTAAGCAGGTGGGCGCGTTGGCCGTGCCCATGCCAGTAAGTTATAGTGCCCATTTTAGAATTTTACCTCCATAAAAAAATAGATGTTAAGAATAAGTTTATAACTTCTTACTAATAAGACGAATCAAATTTCCAGCTCATCGGTTTCCAACTTGTGATTGGCGGATCATAACTCGTACATCATTGGATGCTTGTATGAATTCATTGTATTGTCTTATTGAACGTGCTGTGAAAGTGAATTATTGTTTACAAAATGAGTTTGATTCTGTTCTTTTTCTCAAACTCGGGCTAGTCGTGAGCTTCTACAAATAATTTGGCAGTGTTGCAAAGTTATCACGTGCTATTTGTTTTTGCACGTTGTACAAAAAACTATAGATAAGTGTATATGCTACATTTCTTTTATAGGTATTGAAATATTGCTTAGGCCAATGTAGAACGTGCTGTCAAAATCATAGGTTTCTGTGCACGCGGTAGGCTTGATTCCCTGCTAAAAATAGGTATATTCTCCACGTGGGAATTCACGTGGTCAGACAATGTAATCGCCAGCTACCGAAGGTATGGAGAACGAAAAAGATACCTTTTAATTCGTGAATTTTAATCAGAAAAGAAGAAATTAAAGCCCTTCAAGGATATAAGATCTTTCTTCAATATCTCTAAAAAACAACAGACAAAGACAATGTGAAAAAGACAATAAAAGAGCCTCCCATATCTGTGGCATTAGACTATAAGCAACAATTGGAAACAAGTTTTTAATTACCTGAAATTACAACAAAAGAAAAGTCCCCTCAACTATGCTCATCCAGAACAGGGTCACTTGTCTGAATTATAGATTGTAGTCAAAATATTGAAGAAGTAAGACAACCGCCGCAGTCAATAATCATGAATGATTTAGGAACTCTCCAAACAGGACTAACTCAGCCTCGTACAAATTTTAAACGGACAAAATTTTATGACAAACTACAATCGTTTTTGGCACAAAATTATGAGAAATATAGTTGGTTAGAATACAGTGTTGCACAGGACAAAGTGTATTGTTTTGTATGCAAGCAGTTCTGTGCAGAAGGTAATATACGTGATCGAAATGAAAAGTTTACCAAAACCGGATACAACAATTGAAAAAGATGTCACAGTCTTTGCAAAAACACGCGTTGTCAACGATTTATACTCAATGTATATAAATGTATTTTACATACCTGCGTAAAGAATCACATGCTCTTGAACAGATTGTTTCGCAACATGAGCAGGAAGTTAAAAATTAACATCATAAAAATTAACAACATAAAGAATCTCAGTTAAAAATTATATATATAATTATATTTTTGATACGTCAAGGTTTACCTTTCAGGGGACACCTTGAAGACCTTACTTCAAAAAATAGAGGACGTTTTCTAGAAATGACACAGCTAATTGCTAAGTAATGAGACATTTTCCAAACGTTTGGAAAAATACATCAACAACTGTAGTCCTAAAATACAAAACGAAATCATTGATGTTAATACACGACTCACTATGGAAGGAATCGTAAGTGACATTAAAACATGCGGTTATTTTCGATAATGGTAGGTGCTACAAAGAAGAAAAATTGTCTATTGTATTAAGATATGAGAACAATTTCGATATTGATGAAAGGTTTATGGGTTTTATAGATTGCTCCGCCTGTTTTGATGTCAAGTGCTTGGCAACAATAATTTAAGATTTTTTGATGAATTGTAGCTTTCAAAATATTCCAGTAATTGCAGTCATATGACGGAGCCAGTGTGATGTCGGGGAAACACAAGCAATTATTAAAGAGAACTATCCTTTTTTCTTATATTTATTGCCTAGTACATAGACTTAATCTAGCCGTCGTAGATTCATACGTAAAAGTCCCATCGCCAACAACGTTTTTCAATAGTCTCGAAGCTTTTTATCTTCATTTCTTGCACCCTGGTAATCATGCTAATCTGCGGCAACTTCAGGATGTTCTTGGCATAAAGTCTGGCCGTGAAATACGAAGTCTAAGCAACACAAGGTGGAGTTGCCATTACGAAAACTGTAGAGTATTGAAAAAAAATAGTGCAAATAAAGATAAATATGCAATAGAAGCCCTTGGGTTGCTTACTTGCATTAAGAAACCAGAATTTGTAATTTGCTTGCACGAGTTTCACTCAGTACTTCCAGTGGTCAACGTACTTAGCAAATACTTCCTAGAGAAAAATGCATCTTTTGGTCAAACTAGCAATATGATTGAGGGTATCATCACGAGTTTTGAAGAAAACCGTAACCAGTTCTATCGTATTTGGAACAAGATTGAAGAATTTACTGAAAATCTTGATATGTTGTTAAAACCACAAGAGTAAGCAAAAGAAAAGGTCAGCAACATGGAGGAATCAGTGACGTTTTAATTGAATATGCTCTGGGAAAAGAAAGTTGAGTCGATTTATCGTCTGACACGAACACTAGTGACTGTTCGAAGATTAATATATATTTGCAAATAATGGATAATATAATAACAAATATGAAACACAGAATTTGAGAGTCTTCCTCTGGCGCAAACAGTCGATGCATTTACAAAATTAGACCTGGAAAATGGGAATGCTTTTATTGAAGATTATAAAGATATTCTCAACATCGACCTTGATATATTGCAAGCCGAGCGTATGATAATCCGTAAAACGATGGTTACCAACAAAATTAATGTCACACCCGAGAATATTTTATGAGAAGTAAAAAATGATTTCTACCACAATCTACACAAATTCTTGCAAGCTGTAATAGTCCTTCCAATCAGCTCAGCAGGATACGAGAGAAGTTTTGCCATGACGAGAGACTCAGATGCACAATGACACGAGAAAGGTTCTCTAATACTTCTCCCATATAGAGAACGAATGTGTAAAAAGAACATTACTGCAGAAATGGTGCTAAAGTTGTTTTCGGAAAATAAAACTGCTGTAATGGTCCTTCCAATCAGCTCAGCAGGATACGAGAGAAGCTTGCCATGACGAGAGACTCAGATGTACAATGACACGCGAAAGGTTCTCTAATACTTCTCTCATATAGAGAACGAATATGTAAAAAAGAACATTACTGCAGAAATGGTGCTAAAGCTGTTTTCCGAAAATAAAACAGAAAACTAAAATTAATATAATTTTCAATTGACAATGTTTTTTTTTATCAAGAAACGAATATCTTTAAATATAACTGTGGTTGTTTTAGTTATCATTATATACTACTTAATTTCACCATTAAGGAATAATGTTTTTTTGTCTGATTGAAATTTATGAAAATCTTATTGAATGGTTTAATTAGTATCTTACATGAAAATAAATGGGCGGCGTCTAGAGACAATCAAAATATAATCAACAATTCTATTTTAATTCTAGTCCTGTCAAGTCATACATCAGAATTTGAGTTCCAATCTTTAATATATTATTGATAGCCCCAATTTGAATATATAATGAGTAACAATAAGGGTGTAGAGAATTAATTTATTTTTAATTGGGCGATATTATGATGATTAGGTAACCATGAATTAATTTGTCATCAGACCCACCATGAAAAACACTTCTAGTTACGCTAATGACTAGTACAGACATTTGCTGCGACGAGGTGATACCACGTGTACACTTTTGTTTATATATCTCGGAAAGTGTACTGTATAGTGAAAACATCCAAAGAGCTAAACGTTCTTTTTAATTTGTCAAAAAATCAATATTGTAATTTTTGATGGAATCAATATATCAGCTGTACATAGGAGTTTAAATTCAGTCAACAGTGTCACAGAAAATATGGACTACCGCTCAAACACAACAATACATACAAGAACTGAGAATCATGCTTTTCATTGTACAATCGATAATTTAAAAAAAACATTTTTGGTGTATTTTTCTGTAAACAATTCATCAACTTTAACTGGAATTCTCTTGTAATGTAAGGAAACTCTGAGTAAAAAAGTACATAAAATGATTTCTTTGGGATATATATTTAGTCATTTAAAAGTTAAAAGAAATTACATTCACCCATCATTAGTTTTTCTCTAAATACACCAGTTTTTATGTTTCGAAAAATTTTTGCTCAATGTTGCGGTTAGCTTGAATTTTTTTTCAGACACTTTGCATGAGATAAATAATATAATGATTGCTGCAACGTGAGCTCAACATCCTTTGGTTGGGTTAGCGTTGGGACACTCACTGCAAAATGTAGAGTCCAATCTTTCATCTTAAATTCCATAAAGCACCTGTCTTCGATGTCTTTTTATGAAATTTTTTCGATTATTGCTGAGTATTGAGAAATTGATTGTGAATCAACTATGACCTATTGTGATTGCGCAGTTAATGAATATGTCATCAATATATTTGTAAACTGAAAGAGAAATGAAAGAAAACACTTGTGTTGTCAAAATTTTGTAAAACCTGCGACTACTATGTGTTGTCAAAAGTTCGCAGTTTTTACAAAATTAAAATTGGTGATAATTTTTGTAATTACTGCATGCAACAGATGGTGGAGAGTTTTCCTCCTGTATCCACAATTGGGTGACTTTAATTGTCCGAAATAGCGGCTCACAGTACTCATCGGTTTCTCTATGGAGGAACCGGAAAATCTTCAAGAAATGTTAACTTCGATGAGGAACTCTACTGTACAAACTATAAAGCAAGCACTTATTATATTGTTCAAATTAGAGCTCGGAATTCGAATGTGTGTGCTGCTTTTATTCTCGGTCTCGAATACTCACAATAAGTTTTAAATCTTTTTTTAGGACAGTTGTGGACTCGTTTGAAAAGCACTCCCTTCTCAAGTAATTTGGAATTGAAAATATTTCACACGAGAAATTAATAAGTTAAATTATTTAGTGGCACAGAAACTGAACGGTCCAGTACTATCATTCTAATCTATAATGACACATATATTGGACATAAAAATATTCTAAAAAATGAATCTTGTTCACTGCAAAAGAAAATAGCTCTGAATGCCATCCACAACCTACACAACAAACAAGTACGTCGATGTGTTAGAACCAGTGGTGGTGATTGGGAGGGGGCGTGAGAGGGTGCAGCCGGTCCCCACTCTTTTAAGGAAATATAAAAAATTTATTTTAACCGTCTAAAATTGGAAATTAAAAAAATTACACTATCCTTGATGCGATAATCACTTAATTGCCTTTTCTTTGGTTTATTTCATTATTTAAAACATTCTTAGTGGAAATATGCAGAAAATGTCGTGCGATTGGTACAGCGCCGCAGTCAGTGGTCGAGACTTGCGCAGCAATGAGTAGAAAGAGCCATGAGGAAAGTACAAGGCCGGGTTTCCATCACTGGCCAATCTGTTGAATCTACATCTCGTCGCTGTCACTCGACGATTCTTTCTTCCGAGACTCATAGATTCATTTCGGACATCGAGTTTTTGTGTCAACAATGGAGGATGCAGTTTCGAATCGTTTTACACTTGAAGATATTACTTTAGAGTGTGTTCAGAACTACATCTTTATTTATGTGTTAATGAAAGTGCGACATTAGCTATTGCCGCAAAATTTGGGACAAGCATTAAAATTTCTACGTATACGAAACTTCTTCGATATGCATTGAAATGTTCACTAATAAATAGCGTGTTTTACTAGAAAGTTTAGGTGTCTTTTAGTGGATATTTTGCGTAATCCCGGGGATCCCGGGAGTAGGGAGAGCTCGAAGTTCCTGAAAGATTGAAAGGTAGCATTTTTAGTTGTTCTGGTAAAGAGTCTAAAATGATGAGAAAACTTTTACATAATTCTTGAATGTATGAAATGAAATGAAAAACTGCAGTCGATCTCGCAAATGGATGGAGAGTCATTAAACAGTGTCAAGACGAAAGAAGCGATTTGAAATGCATGAATTGGAATAAAATGTTGTAATGAAAAATGTACTTGAATACACTGCTAAAATATCATCTTGAGCCCCTTAATTTTATTTTATGTTCACAAATTTGCATTTTGAGAATAGGGGTATCATTTGGCAAAACAGACCACTTTCTTTGTCAAAATAACAAAGTCCATGAGGAATGTTTCAAAATTATTTTTAAATTTTTCGAAAAATTGTCAAACTTACTTTTCATATTTCATGTCAAAATTCTGGGGCGTTGTAAAATTGTTTGCTGGGGTGGAGGGACAGCCGGAAAACGCCATTGCCCCCTCCTATATACTTGAAAATTCATTTCGTCGAACAGGTTTTTCTACATTAGCTAAATAAAACACAAACAATAACAATAATAAATTTATTGTAAGAAAGGCAGTACAAAACATTTGTGGGCGCTATGTTGAAACCACAACTTCCAGTGATAAGCGCTTATCAGCTCTTACCTGGCTCCGAACCGGCACAAGAACAAAAGGGGATTGCGACACATGAGACTTCCCGTTCTGATAAAAGTGGATAACGAAATCCTCTATTTCACCACAGTGCGACACATGAGAATCCTCTTCTGATATCATTGTGGATAACGACATCCTCTATTTCACCACAGAGCGAAAGTGTGGAACACGATTGTTTTGTTTTTTCCCGTGTAGATGACGAGGGGGGCTATATAATCCGCAGCATTTTGTGAAGTTGTACAAACACTTGCTTTGTGTTGTGAGTTGGCAGACATACGCTACTCCTTACAAACACTTTGCGGTGTATTGTGAGACGAAGACATACGCTACTCCTTACATCATGGCTTCATTCAACAATGCTGAACAGTATTCAGTGATGTATTTGAAAAGAACGTTTTCGTTCTTCTTTATACTCTTCTTAAAATTTACGAATTGTTTTAGATCTGCTGTTGTTGATATTCAGGGATTTTTTAAACAAAACAAGTTTATAGACAAAAGTTTAACACTATTGACATCAGAACTGAAAACATTTCTTTTTTCTCCACCCTGCGAAGAAGAGGATATAAAAGAAAAAGACGTAAGAACAGGGAAGTGGTTGACAGATAACCATCTTGCTTTTGAGTGGTCAAACTTGAGCGTGCCGTATGCAGAGGTACCAAACGTTATAGAAAGAAGATTGGGGAAGGTTAACGTAATCTATGTCTCCAAAAAGTGGGCAGGTTACGTCCCTATGTTGCTGCATACGTGAAAATCGTGAATGTGGAAGATTATGGTTGTCCCAAATTGGTGGAGTGTGTGAAACTGTTGAAAGTGGAATGTAAAAAATCAAAAATGTTGGGGTATGTATTTAATACACTCCTGTTGAGTGAACGTCATGTGTTGAGCATTGTAAGATGGATGTCCGAGTGTAAGGAGACCATTCCGAGTAAGTAAAAGACGTAATAAACTTATAATTCACCCCATCGTATTTTTTATATCCATTTTTCTCTTTAGTTGTAGATTGGGATGAAGACGCCGAGACTATGAAGGAAGTGTCCCAGAGAGAAAACATGCCGAGTAAGTAAAAAATTCGTAGTACACATCTATTCTATACTATTTTCACTGCATCACAGTGTGTTTCATACGCATGTTCTCTTTCGTTGCAGACTCCGATTCGTCTGATTGGGATGAAGACGCGAATGAGTATGATGCGTTTGTAAAACAAGTGGAAAAGATGAAGCGGAACAAAAAAATGTAAAAAGTGATAGTATGACATAAAATACTATGAATTATGCTTAATAAATACAATGTTTTTAAAAAAATAATTGTTTTTTAGCTTTGCAATCTTATGTTTGCAGGGTTTAAAAAAAGGAAAAACATGATTTATAAGGATGGATATTTGTCTATAGCCATCCTGCTTTCCAATGGACAGAAAAAAACATTTAAGGCGCCTGGTGTTAGTGTGGACCCGCATGAACAAGATGCACGGATGACATCGCGTTTCGCATTGCTTTATGATGATAAATCATGGCTTTCCTATCGCAACGTGGCATACAACAATTTACCAAAAATTTGGAAGGACGCATTAGGAAGTATGGAGGTCATTTTTGTCAAAGGACGAAAAAAAGTAAGACGGTTAATACCCTATGTCGATGAGCATGTGAAGATTGTAAATGTTGGAAAGTATGGATGTTCAAATTTAACAGTGCCTTTGTGAAAAAGATTGGGAGAAAAATCGGATGCAGTGGTGCGTCTATGGAAATTTAATACTATTTCCGAGGAGCAAGCACTATATACTCTACCTCTTTGACATATTGCAGATAAGTGAAAAGCATATGTTTAGCATATTTCTATGGATCGAAAACAGGTTTGAAAAGGATTTTTTGAGCAAACTAGAATTTATTCATTGCACACAACCTCGTGATGTTAATATGGACATGTATAGAGATAGAGCCTATATGAAAAGGATAATGCAAACAGAGGATGTCTTTGTAAATCGTGTAATAAAATCTTGTACAATCATGTAATACTATCTATTTTGATAAAAAAAGATATTTTGAAAAATGATTTTTTATTTCACAAAATTATTTTTATGAATCCATGCATTATGTTTTGAGTCAAAACCCAACCATTTCACATAGCGCAGCGCTCCATTTTTGCAAAGCAATTTTTCGATGAGGTAGTCATGAGGATAACGTGTGGACTGAAGTTCTTAATGATAAAATCGTCCGGCGATGGCTTCTCCATGTTCATCTTCGAGGGAATACGTGACAGACGTTGAGTGATTAACCTTCACAATTTTCAGGAGTTCTGTTGTCCACAACGGTTCATAACCTTTCTGAAGGTGGTGTCTCTATTGCTCATGCGTACGAGATCTCTCAACCGAAACTTGCTTCGTCGCGCGTCGAGGTGCTTGACACGAGCACAGTTTTCATGAGGCGGTTATCCTTGACATTTTTCGGTCACATTCCCGTAGTGCTATCTGATGTTGCATTGTACTCGCGAAGAGGAACGAGGAGCATCGTTAGCCAATGGTGCGTTTCTTCAGCAGAGAAATGACACCACATGCGCTCTTTGAGCGTGCGATAAAAACGTTCCACGACACATGCTTTCATTGTGGAATAGGTGGAGTAATGATGAATGCTTTTTCCCTTTAACCATTTTTTGAACAACGCTATAGTAAAACATTACCGTTATCCGTCTGTATGAGATTAGGTTTTCGTTTTGAAGAGGAGGGGATATGTGTAAATGCCTTCGTGATAGCATGTCCCGTCTTGTTCTTCAAAGGTTTAGCCCATGCATACTTCGAGTATACATCGATCACCGTCAAGATTAACGCATCCTTCTATTTCTCTTTGCATACTATTGCATTTCCACGACATCCGCCTGCCAGAGGTCGTCCAACCCATCGGTGATCACATGACGTCTACGAAAGCGTTTGCGTGAAGTTCTTGTACAATACCGTATCGCACATTGTTTTGGTCTTTTTGTTTTTCTTCATCGGATAAGTCCAGCGTCACGAAGCTCGTTTTCAATTTCTGCAATTTCGCCACCATGCCTACTGTGTCCAGGTGCTTGAGAGGCATGTAAGAGACGTAAACGTTCTACAAGCACATTCGGATCTCGCCAGTATTTAGAGCGAGGTGTTGTAACAAAACGAAGTCCCGATCCTTTCTTCGGTAGATTCGACTTGTTACGACGCGCGTGGTGAGTTTCCTAAACTCTCCTGTTTCCCTTAAGAGGTGTTCATACGCGACCTCATTCTCACTCGTCACGTCCTGGATATTGGGATGATGATAAAATATAAGTTGTATTAAACCAGGTGTCGCTTCGTATGTGTCGTGATTCACCGTGAATGTTCTGTTTTTATGGAGATCCATACGTCTATTCCCGAGAAAGAAATGACCATTATCGAAACGTGGACAATAGTGTCGATCAGAGCTTCCTGTATGGACATTCATCAATTCAGTATACCAGTTGAAACGATCATGTCTATATCATCATCATATTCCGCATCGAATTTAGCTTTCTCTGAGGCTTCTTCTTCTTTAAACAGGAATTGAGGTGTGTGGATGGAGTTTGTTCGCATATTTAACCCTTTTTGTGATTCTTGACCTGATGATGGTGTTATAGGAGGGACATCCATTCGGTTTCCTATTGCTGTTCCCACCATTTTGTTTCCAATTGCTTTTTCAAAAGAATCTTCTCGTTGATATCTAACAATATGCGGCTATCTCCTTCCATGTCGCGAATAGCGTTTATTTTACCACGCATAATTTTACGAATGTTTTCAATTTCTCTTTGCAATGTTAATGCAGATGAGTTGGAAACTGTTGTTGGAGGAAGATTATTTTAAAATTAAATTCTTCCCCTCCTCTTTCTTTTCCTGCATTTTACCGCTATCGCATGTTCCTTTTGTATCATCTTCAAATTTTGTTTGATACTCTGTCTGGGATTCCCTCCTAATTTCGATTTGAGTTTCATGACACCGCTCACTCCCAATGCAGCAGCGCGTTCACCTATGCTCGCATTGTGGTATGTGACACGTGACCACGCACATTATGCAAGCAGCGCATTGGCTTTCTTTCCCTCCTCACCATCTTTATGCGTTGAATAGGCGATATTGTGTTCCCTACATGTCTGATCGAGTGCAAATGTCCCAGAATCACCTCGCGCTAAACGCTGTTTCAATTGCGTCCCCGGTCCACAGAACTGATAACTACCTGCAATATGAACTTCAAAGGAAAGTCTGCCAATGACCTTATTGAGCACACGACCAATCACGGCACGTCAGCACTTTCGCACAGCTGTACGATGTGTACAGCGTATACATAGTGTCATGATGTTCTGTTCATGCATCGTCCTTGACATTATGTTAAATAGTCTTTGGAATTAAATAACGATCAAATCCGATGCGATAGCGACCGTCTTGCATACCACTACGCGTTTTGTCGATCACAATAATGGTATAGGAATGCGAGTGTCACACGTCCGCACACATCAGCTTAAATGCATGAAAAGAGAAAAACCGTGCCGACGTGTTCCTTGTAAATCGTTTGAAGATTGTTATAATCTTGTCGAAATGCAATGATCATGTTCTCGTCATCGAGTATGAGTTGTTTCGGAATTTTGTATAGGTTTGACAAAGGAATAAAACATCGTGATGTCTATGTGGACCCGCTGAAAAATACGCTTTGATCTTCTGTCGCAATATCATCAAACACAGAGACACTAAGGGATGGCTTCTGACTAAAGTATTACCTTCTTGTGATTTAAAAACACATCAAAACCGCATATACCGTTCGTAACACGATGAAGAAAATAATAGTGCTGTTGATCACGCGTCTTTGTATAGAGATAAATGTGTTGAAACTTGAGACCGTTTTCACACGTCAAGAGTGAAATGACATTTGTGTTTCCACAACTCGACGGCACCACCATGGGTGCACGGATACTGTTCGGTAAGATAAGACCGTTTCTACTGTCACGGTGTTGTCGAGATCCGTCCAACAACTGTGTGACATTGCGGGCGGGTCTATAGCTGGCGGTGCTTCGGCCATTGCGAACGCTGTAAATAATACTAAATTGTTTAAAACGAAACAAGGAGGTAAGGGGACAAAATATAGACTCATGCAATGGATGACGAGACATGATGGAAAACCACTTTCTCACAGTGGTAAGGGGATGCGACGAAAGAGGAGAAGGAGGCAGTGTCCAAAAAACTAAATGACATTCCGCAGAATATCATGACGTACGAAGAAGTGATACGTCATGCGCATGTATTGCGAATTCCCTACACACATTTCGTGGCATACCCTACATCACAGCGAAATATGCTATTTCGACTCCTTCGGAATTGCACCACCCCTAGAGTCACCTATATCGGTAGAGAGAATCGCATCGTCTACAACACCGTGAAAGTACAGGCGTTTAATACGGAAATGTGTGGACGCGTCTGTCTCCACTTCCTATTTTATGACTGGAAGAACGGAACCTGTTGTAGAATGATGCGATGAATCGTACGCTTATTATCTACGGCAATGCGCCCGAATTTACTGTGCATTACACGGATCTGTTACAGGGATTGAAAATCAAAAGGGACTATATCCGAAATCTATGCCGTACCAGTCCCGCCTGGTACGTATGCTCTCGATGATATCAAAAATTTTCTAAAAAAGCAGTTTACAGGGAAATTTGCAGCAAACGTGTATTACTTTGATCTGCACAGCAAAAGTGCAACTCATCAGTGTAAATTGCATTCATCATTTCACATCTATTTCGCCGATGTCAGACCTCTCCTAGATTTCAAACGTAAGATGTAACCGAAAATGAATCCCGACAAGTATCTCGAGTCCGAAGAAAAATTAAATTAATAGATTTTCGTCGAATTGAATGTCACGTGTAATACCATAGAAAGCGGATACATCAAAAACCGAATGGCTCACATTTTACATACATTTTCCATCAAAGAACAATTCGGAGGAAACATTGTAGAAATACCGTACCACGCGGTAGGTCACCATCTACTCGCGGACTATATAAGCGACATCACCATTCGACTGGAAAATAGCAAAGGTGAAATCCTCAAGTATGAACGAAATGTATATAATGCGAGGACTACCCCACTCACTATGCTTTGCGCGAGCAGAACGTTGACACAGAAGAGTAGACGTCTGTTGCGCGAGCTTAGCTATCTTGTCAAGAAAAAGAGAGAGAAGCGACGACATACCCAACGACAAACTTCTCGTTGATTTTGAGAGGCATCTTCGCAAACCGTCGCGTATTATACGCTATGAAACGCATATTTACACACCATACATGTCCTTCTACCATAAAAATTATGAAGTACGCATCGCCATTCAGAATATAGATGCTCTCACACTGCCGTCCGAGAGCGTGATCGTTATAGAAGGAAGAGCATTTAAAAGCGGAACAACAGAACGAATAGACACACATCTCGTCAACAACGGATGGACATTTCTATTTCAGGAATTACATTATGAAATCAATAGTACTGTGATTGATTTTACACGAAATCCCGGATTACCGTCAACCATCAAGAATACTCTTTCTGTGTCACGTGAAGAGCGTATTGCACATAAATATATTCAGCAAATGAGAACCTCTACGTGAACAATAAGTATACACCAAAAGATTTGATAAGAAGCTCTGGTGACTTTACGGCATGAATACCATTAAAATTGTTGATGGGATTTGCAGGAGATCATCAAAGTATCGTTTACGGTGCATCACAAGAACTTGTTTTAGTGCGTTAAAGACATGATAATGATTGTTTCCTTATAAAAACATCTGCAGCTTCTGCATCTGCAGCATCAGCTTCGGCAGCATCTGCGTCTACACCCTCTGTAGATTTTGTCATCAGTAAAATCTCACGGTGCATATTTCATGTGCGTGTCGAGGAGGTGGTAAAGGTCTATCTAACAGGTCGTATCGGAAAAGGAAATGCTTTACCACTTCGCTACGTTCTGGGTGAACTTCAGAAGCTCCCGAATGTGGCTGCGACTATAAAATTTACATGGACGTTTAAATCGTCATCGGTGAAGGAGGCACCCTTGTATGTCATCTTTGCTCTACAAGAGAATAGACGGAATGACATTACGAAAAATCCTTTTGAATTTGATCATGGTACTCTGCGTACGGCAAAGCTCTTTTTAAATGATATGTTTATTCCTTATAGTGAACTACGCATGGCATGGTCCAACGATACAACAAAGTATACGCACTGTCCAGAAACATTTAGCAAGTTCAACAATTTTGAATGGGGATATTTACATCGAGAACCTATTTCAGTCATTACAACGAGGGGATACGCAAATCTATACCCCTTTATCGATTTTTATTGGAGACAATGAGATATACCTACGATAGTTACAAGTGTAGATACGCGCATTGACTTTGAAACAAAGAATAACATTAGACTGGAAATAGCCCATTGTTTAATTGTACGTCCCGTTGCATGCGACTACACACCTGTGACCTGTCCGAAAATATAACTAGACGAACCCCCACTACCACCCCGTCAGTCGCAGTTTGTGTTCACACATAGACCAACATGCCATCCGAGAACATGGTGCTCCCCAAGAAGAAGAGAGAAAAAGTAGATTGTCAACGTCACAACCTCCCTGCACATGTAAGCGTCTTTCTAAAATATGTGCACGCTTTGCGGAAAGAAGATGAAGCAAAGAACGAAGCATGGAAACATGAAGCGGAGGCGAATACAATGTTCTTCACCATCACAAAAGAATTGTGCTAAATTTGCCTCTGAATGGTTTATACAAGGTGTAAAACTCGCTTTACTTCAATGTATTTGAACCAGACTCTGCCACTGAGCAAACGGATACATGATGTAACATTTTTTTGCCATACATATAACATTCTAATGTAGTGCTTCATTGTTTTGTTTTCCCAAATGTCCTATCCTACCTATATAGTGACGGGAGAGCACGAGAATAAAAAAAGATATAAAAGTTTGAGAATATTGATTATTTTATTTCTCAAATTTCATACAGGATTGTACACAACAGGTATAGATTTGAGAAGGATTATAAAATATTTTTCAATACATGCAAAATCTTCACATACCATACATGCACAATAATAAATGACACGCTATAAAAATCATGTAGAATAATACATGATATAGTGCAAATACATAACAATATTTTTAATCGTATTTTTAAAAAAAATTCAATTTCCTGCCCTCCTCTCACTTGGATCACAGGCATAAAAGTATCCACAACGTTTTGTGAAGGAAATAATTACACACATCTACAAATACAAAAAAATTATGGTTAACAAATAACACTTTAACATGAAGAGAATTTATTATTTTTCTTTTTTGTAAAAACAACACAATATTTACTTTGCTGTCTCGCACTCCACCAATATAGCATTCGTTTCAAACCTACTTCGCACTAGCTTCCCCTTTCTCGCAATATACTTGTTTCCTGGTTGCAACTCTCGAATTTTCAGCAATGGGATCTCGTTCAATGTCAGGATCCTCTTTTTCATGTAAAGAAAGAAAAAAAATTTAAATCAAAAATTATTTGTGTTATAAATGTTTTTTTCATCGATTACACAAACACTTACAACATGTAAATAACTATCGATTTTATGGATTTTCTTTCTTGATTGCGACCAGAAAACACCTTATACCAGTATGCAGTAGGTTTTGTCATTTCATTGGTATGTCACCAACTCTAAAATGTGTTACAAATTTTTTTAAAATCACTACTTGTTTAAAACATTTTGTCATAGTAAAAGAAACCGTAAATACTTACAATGCTTCCTGTTTCTCGTTCATCACTGCTTGTGCTTTTCATTTGGACACAGCAACGGGATGTGATCTTTTCCTAAACTCCAAACAAAACATGTAATTTGCAACACAGTACACATTGAAACATTCTATTCCATGACATGTTCACTTTACTTACGCTTGCTTCGCATCCATGTGACCAATGCCTCCTGACGCTTTTCTTTTCCTCTGAGTATTTCAACATCTATCAGTGCATCTTCATCATCGGATTCACACTCTCCAAATAAAGCAGCTATTTTCCTAAACCAAATAACGTCTTTTTACGCAATTCTTCACAGATTTTTGTGAAACAATAACATACGTTTTTTCCCTTTACTTACACTTTCTTTGTCCCCACGCTTATATTCGTTCCTTCTGTCCCCTTTCTCTGGGTTAGTAAATCTATGACTTTTGTGTCATCGTCTAATGACACATCCACTATTTTCACCTCCTTTTTCATGATTATATAACGAAAAAAATACAGTTTCTCTAGACAAATACTGCGTGTACATAAATGTATTCCATATAACGTAAAAAAATAGTCACACGAATGAAATTTTTTTAACATCTCCGTACACGACTTTTACAATGCAATAACCATTCCATTCGAATAACAACTAAGTATTCTCTTTAACGTTGCAACACGTTTTTTCTATCCATTCCATTCACCACAAACACTTGTTATGAAAATAAAAGATTGAATACTTACATGAATGCTTCAGCCATGATGTTGAAGCAGGTCGTTTCTTGTTCTCGAATGAAAAATGAAGTGTTTCTTGACATGATGTACAGTCATACCGAAATCATCTTCACACATTTGCATAGTACATGAACAAAAATTATAACATTGTTTATTTCCCCGGAAATTGATAGACAAATTGCGATGTTTTTTAAAACGTATATTGTCTTACCGCATGTAGAATGAATTGATGTGGACTTGTGCACATGCAAATGTTGCTATCATCAGCGATAGCCATGAGCGCATAGGGGAGGTATCGCGTCCTAGGGCGCTTGTTAGCGAGCCGCAAGGGGGGATTACGCTGCTATCAGCAAAAAGCAGGTTCACCGCGCAAGAGCGAGATTATGGGCTTCGGAGGCGTTGGGCGCTTGTCTGTGCGCGCGGAGCGGGCGGGCATGCTGATTACTTGATCTGTGGGTGCTTGACTGTGCGCGCTGAGCGAGGTAAGCATGCCAATTCGTGTATCTGCCCTATATATTTAGAACTGTACACGATGTAGCAAGCTTCATTTGCTACATATCCACGGACGTAAAGAGAGAGTAGTTTAAGCCAAGATGGAATGTTAGCAAGATGGAAAGATGTACCTGGTATTTCATCTTATGCATTTACGTATACCTATACATTTTCAGATGCAGCTTCAGTACTATTTAATAATGCGTGGAGGATAAAGGTGTTTTCAGTGTTATAACACTTATGTTGTTTAACATATAGTGTTTTTTTACACAATGTGCCACCACCTCCGCCGGCCGCCCTCATACCAGCGAGGCATACGGAACTTCGCCGTGTTTTTGAAGGTATGTCAGCATTTTTTAAAGCATTTACAAAACTATATGTTTCAACGATAGGATAATTTTTTATTTTATCTTGTTTGAATAAAGACGACAATTTGAGGCGCGGCGGGCACTCTACCAGTTGTTCAGAAGTATGGAAAGAAATATTTTTGTTTCTTCACATTCTTTCATTGTTTTAATACATGCTGATATTTTGTTTCAGAACTTGATACTCTCGAACACCATAGGTTTTTTTGTGATGAAACCTACAGAGCGCTCCTTGGAGCTTATGGCGTTGAGGGACGCGATGCGCCTCGATGATTTGTTCTCTATTGTATTGATGTATGCCATACCATTGAGACGTAGTATGTATATATTTTATTTTATTATATTTGTTTTTCCAGATCGCTCAGTCAACATTCTGCATGAGAATATCGGGCGGGAGGAAGTGCGTAGTATGCAGGATTCTTAACCCTCCACTTCTGAGCATGAACCCTAAGCCTTACCTTTTCATTTGAACACATTTTCTGTCAGCGTTAGATTGTTTTACTAATGTCTATAAACTGACAGTTTGTTTAGAATGTGAATTTATGATAGAAAACCGCATGCAGACCACGAAGAAAAACATGTTCAACTCTCTAGAATTTCCTTTTCTCACCGGAATGTGTGTTTTCACGTCGACATCCTAAACGAGACTATCGGCAAAATATCGTTGAGGTCATACATACATGGTTTGACGATTTTAGTGAGAGGGCTAGAGGGAACGCTTTAAAGACATTTGGTACAATCTCCTTGATTTTCATTCTATAGTTAGCGCACATGTCGGATCAGGATATGTAGCGTTGCCTTCTCCCATTAATAATGCGAAAAGGATATGGTGAATATGCAGAATGAGGATGAACACTGTTTTCTTTTGTCGATAGCGGCATGCTGTTTCGTCTCATGCGTCAACGTATCCAACATTCATGTCGTCCATCTCACTATCGCGACGTGTTTCACGTCTCATGGCTACATTAAATTTGAAAGAGATTCCCTTCCCGATGAACGTTTGCGATAATCATATATTTGAAGTCCAGAATCCTAAATACTCATGTCACGTGTATCACTTGATATAGTCGGCGTCGCAAAACAAGTGGGTCGTTCAAGACATGTATTACACTCGAACGGTAAAACAGATTCGTATGAGTCTATTACTATATAATCGTCACTATTGTTGGATTAAGGATATGAATCCATTGCTCTATTCACAACTATCGTAAAATGAACATCGTGTATTTCACTGTCATACTTGTTTGGGTGTTTTCCGTTGTGAAGACATACTTAACACCCACGACTGTCAACCGGATGGAGGCACGCGTATTATTTTACCAAAGAAAGGAAGAGATAGACTCATTCGATTTACAAACTAAACTCGACAACAAAACGTGCCCCTCGTCATTTATTACGATTTCGAAGTTTTTACAGATCCGATTGACACGTGTCAACCCCCTATCGATGCATATTATTCCAACGCTTATCAACATAATCGTACATTTCGTGTAGGATTTATTATTATTATACGTGCTTTCGATGCGACACGCAATACCTATACTGTGTATCGGGGGGATGATGTAGCGCATCAATTGTTACTGCGTTTACCGCTATTGCTCGAGTTTATGCGTCGCGTGTTGACAATCCCCATTCTCTTGTTATGCGACGTCAGGACGACCATCATTTCAATAATGCGACGCAGTGTCATATCTGTAAAGGGACATTATCGGAATCAGATACGGATGTTCGCAATCACGATTATGTATCGATCACGATCATGCATCGATCACGATTGATGCAATCACGATCAACCGCATACACGCTGGCATGTATCGCAGAGCTTTTTTTTGGGTGGGGGCTTTAGGGCTCGTCAACATCGAGGTCATTAGAGCCCATATCGCGGTGCTGCACATAATGTAAACTATACAGTTCCTCTTTATATTCCCAAATTGATTCATAATTCGGCATCTTATGATTCTCATTATATTCTTCGCTCTTTAGGACGCAATCGTATCCTTAAACAAGAAAAAATTTCTATTATACCCCACAATCTTGAGCCCTTCATTTGTATATCTATGCGTGTAGGAAAAGTGGAACTTCGTTTTCTCGACTCCTTCAAATTTATGTATACATCAACTGGATGCTTTGGCGCGTACACTTGCTCCAACAGATTTGCAACATGATCGAGTACATTCTCCTGATGATTTCCGTTTTACATTAGCATGTAGGAAGGGTGTGTTTCCGTTTGATTGTGTTAACTCGAAATCCGTACTCAACGCAACTGCATTGCCACCACAGGTGGCATTTTTTAGTCGCCTCTCGGGTGAACACATTAGTGATGACGACTACGCTCATGCAGAGCTGTTTTGGCACATGTTCGGGATTTGCACACTATTTGACTATGTCGATTTGTACTTGAAAATCGAAATGCTTCTCTTTTTTTTTTGGTTGGGGCTTTAGGGCTCGTGAACATCGAGGTCATTAGAGCCCAGAAATGCTTCTCCTCACCGACAATTTTCAATCGTTTCAAACAGGTGTATGTATGTGTACATGCTCGATCCAACACATTATCTCACTACACCGTCTCTGGCGTGGCATGCTGTGTTAAAGATGACACATATGACATTGGAACTCCTTACTGATGAGGACAAACTCGTGTTCTTTGAACGTGGGATTCGGGGAGGCCTTGTACAAGTCAGTGCGCGATATGCAAAGGCAAACAATCATTTTATGCATGTTGTGTATAATCCGCTGAACCTGTAATAATATCGACTGTAATAATTTATATGGACAGGCTATGTCCCAACCATTACCCATTTCTTCAATGGGTGTGGGAGACAGTAAACATCGATGTAGCGCGCGCGGTTATGGTGGGTGACACTGGTTATGTATTAGTCGTCAATTTTGACATTTCGGAACGTCTCCACGACACCTTCATCGACATACCGCTTTGTCCTGAGACGCAGATACCACCTCATCCTGGGAGTCGACAACTGACACTCATGCCTACACTACTTCCTAAACGTCACTACGTCATTCAAATTCGCAATTTACGACAAGCACTGGACTTGGGCTACAAGCTCGTTCGCATTCATAAACTTCTCTCTTTTCGTCAATCGCGTTGGCTTCTCCCCTACCTCGAACTCAACACCGCGTTACGAAAGAATGCTACATCAACGTTTTAAACGAATTTTTTAAAACTTATGGTGAATTAAATATATTGAAAATCTTATGAAAATGTGCGTCGACATCGGCTCATCTACCTTGTCAACACGTGGGAAGGACGTTGTGTTGCACGGAAACTCATTTTGGATCCCAACTTTATATGCAGTCGACCGATTGAAGGTTATCTCATGACAATTGTCTTGCGCAAAACGGAAGTAAAGTTGAACAAAAACATTTTAGTTGGGATTTTCAATATGAAAACTCTCTAAATTTCATATGTTCTACTTTTTTAAATACATTCCTCAAACCAAAATTTCCAGACTTGAAAGTCTTATATTTACGACCGGATTCGTATATATAGTCCACGAAACGCAATGTATATGACGTCATGAATATTTGTCCTTCCTACTACGAAAGGTCAACCTTTGATGCGTTGAATAGATTTAACATCTTCCCATGTAATAAAAATAGATTGGTTCTCTTAAAGATTGAATGCGGAGGTGATATGCTCATAGAATTTGTGAATCTCCGCCCTAAAATGTATGCTATTCACACTCCCAGCTTACCTCGTGGAGAGCGAAATTTATCAACCGGTCAATGGTCAAACACTATCGATTGCGTACTATAAAGACCGTTTATTTCATGATAGAACAAGAAGAATGTTTATTTCCTGATAGAACAAGAAGAATGTTTATTTCATGATAGAACAAGAAGAATGTTTATTTCATGATAGAACAAGAATGAATAATTAACATTGCATTCACTCAAAACGGCATAAGCTTTATTCTCTAGCAACAGAAGCTCTCTCTTTTATGTGTCGATGACAAATGTCATTGGGTGGATACGTTTACCGTGGGGACACTACCGCATTGTCGAGAGCGGTCGAGTGTGAGCCTTCGTTTTGAGCAGACATGGAGCGTCCACCTCTGGTAGACATGGAGAAGAAAGTGTATCAGCATGAAAACGATATGATTCATGTTAGACATTTTATCCTGTACGTAACAACACCCACAATGTCATCGCTGACATTGCCATTCAGGCCCAAGTATGTCTCTTGGCATTATTTGAGACGATGCATTGCGCCGATTTAGATGCACATGTTTCCGTCATCCGTACAGCACTCTGAACCCTCGATCATCCTACTGAAAACCTTCCACCTCCTTATGATGATACATCATCCTGAAAGATTGTTTTTCTTCTGTTTTAGTGCACAATATGCAAAGATGTGTTTCACCACCCCATCATACCACATATTTTGAAGGGGGTGTTTAAAAGCGTGGGTGGTGGAAACGCGGCGCTACTCCTTCCCGTTGTGACACAATTTCCTGTTAAATTATTGGATAACGTTTTGGTATGTGAAGTGTCAAAGACCACATTTCGCAAACATAATAAACATATTGTAGACTTTGGTACATCACGTACCAAAAATTATATATATAGTAAATATATTTATTTTATGCTATACAAAAGTTAATATTGTCCCCTTTTTAACTCACATCTAGATAGTACATTTTCCCCTTCAGAACCCGTGGGAGCCCGGATAGCTCAGCGGTAGAGCGTTAGAGCAAGCGAATCTAAGGTCCTGGGTTCGTTTCCCAGTACGAATAAACATTTTCCCCAAATCTCGTGGTGGGGGAAATGACGTCATTGGTGAGATGTGGTGGGGGGAATTCTAGAAATGACATGCTTCGTCTCTGACGGTGTAGTCTCTCTTGAGCAGCCGTCGAGGATGGTTCTCGCTCGTGTTTCTCTTGAGCAGACGTCATTGTTCAGGTTAGTATAACATCGGTAGGGAAACTTCTAAAATTTTATTGTCATGTTGACATCCTTCCATTTTTTTTAAATTTTGGAATATCTTTTCACATTTTTGAAAAAAAAACATTCTTTTTTGGAAAACAATTTCTTTTTGGACCCCCCTCTGTGGCCGACCGTCATGAACAGAGAGCCAATGTTATGCAATGTTCCGTAAAGCCGTTTGCTTTATACTTCCAACTTCCCTCCCCCTTTCCACTACACCCCTTTTTTGTTGTGCCAGTACGGAGCCAGATTAGAGCTGGTAAGCGTTTTATCACCGGAAGTTGTGGTGTCAAAATGGCACCCAAAAATGTTTTGTACTGCTTTTTTTGACAATAAATATATTCTTGTTATTGTTTGTATGATTGATTTACCAGCTAATGTAGAAAAATGCACCACCCCCATTTCCCACCGCACCGCGTCCATTACCTCCATTTATCTCTCCTCGAACCGGCATTTTTGGGCGCCATCTTTAAACCATGACTTCCGGTGTGCTTCTCAGCTCTTATCATGTTCTGAACTGGCACAAGTACCCTATTGAGGACAATAAATTAATTTACACTCCGGAAGCAAGCAAGGCACCGTCCCATCAATACCAATCAAGTGCCCTAAAGCAGAGCCGGATTTTACGTTTCAGTACGCTTTTAACAATAAAAATAGTTCGGCACGTGTTATAAAATTAACATAATACCATCAAATTTGCATTTAATAAAACATAAAAAAGTTATTTCAGAAGTAAGTATTATTATAAAACTATAGGTTATACGGAAAGTATCTTTTTATGAATCGTAAATATTAAATAACAAAAAATTCGAGAAATATTATTTCAATAGATCCTAGCTAGTCTGTATGAAAAATCCGTCTGTACCCAAAACCGGACAAAATCCCGGGCCAGGACGGGGCTATAGAAATAACGTATAGAACCGTGTCAGTATTGAGTACATATAAAACAAAAATTATATAAATAAGATAATAGTTTAGAAATTGTTTGCAGAATAGTAGATAATCAAACAATTACCGACGTATTTTATTTATCCGGGTATTTCAACTATGGTTGTTAGTCGTAGAGGATGGCCTTTTTATAAGTCACAGATATTTGAACTGAGACATGGATACGAAAAGCTATAAATTTTATCTTGCCCTGCCCGGGTATGACTTGGTCACGAGCAATCACGCTGACACCGTGGCCACGACGGGGACTAAATGTATATTATATTAAATAATTATAATAGTAAAGGTATAATAATAGTAATAGTATAATAATAATAGTAGTAGTATAATATCATAATAATAATAACAATAACCATAAATGGTCCCTTNCCCCCCCCAAGTCTAGATTCACAATCGCCGCCAGTGGTTAGAACCATACTTGGGTAATGAAAATAATGCCAGCCTACTTGAGAAGACATTGAAAGTCAAAAATAGTACTCTGTGAATATTATTACAAAAGGAAGACACATCTTCATATTAGATCGAAAAATTTGAAACGTTGTAAGTTATCTAAAAGAACTCGGATTGAAAGTATTGATGTCTACCTGAAAAGGTAAAATAACCCGACTCGAACTTTAAATGGGGCCAGGATTACGAAAAATTCAAATTTTGCCTTAGCGGCGCCGTGGAGGGGGATGGGAGAAGGGTTGAGTCCAATATTTCGTGAGAATTTCTTTTCATGACAAATCGAATGAGTCAGATCTTAAGAAAATCGGTGTAAAGTGATATTTTTACAATCTTATCCTGCTAGACCCTTTATTCCCAAAACGTTACAAACGCTAAATACTGAAGTAAGAGGACATCTGCAAACATACAAACCTTACATCGGCGATAGCAAACACCAGATGTAAGAAATTTTCCGAATATGAATGTCGTTAGACGTACCAGTTGAGAGATATAAAATTTAATAGTCTGTGGTACATACAATTCTCTACAAAGGAGTGAATGCAAGTATGTAAGAACTAGGTACACAAGTTGCATTCTGACTTGGCTTGAGAATAACTTAAATATTTATGCAAACATTTCGTAAAAATGACTGTTCCTAATTAAATCATACATGTCGTAATACTCCAATTGATGAACACTGTAGTACTTGATTGTTAAATAATGTTCCGTAGAGTTATCATCGGTATTGTTCTTTGTTTTTGCAATTTCATGATGGAACAACTTGTATCGACGCTTTACGTCTCGACTAATTTCGATAGAAGTATTGATGGTGTTGAAAAGGCTAACGACAGATACGTTTCATATTTAAAAATCCTTTGGCGAAAATTGCTCCTATCATATTTAAAAGACAATACAACCTTCTCACTTGGGATTGGAATAATCCGGAGCCGTCATCGTTTGAACTGTAGCACGCAATGAATTGATTTCTCCCTTTTCGGTCTGTACGCACGTCTGTAGTACTCTGTGGTAGCCTGGGAGTTCAACTTCCAGCTTCCAGCCAATCACATGTGTGGTATTCATCCACTAGCACAAGATTCTAAATGTTTCAACATGGCGGGTAAGTGCTGCACCCTCTATTCAGATCGTTCTTATTATTGCCTGTATTTTTCAATGTACAATGTAGATTTTTTTAAATTTCAGAGCTATATGTGCAGGACGATGATGGGGAAAGTGCGGATGGAGGTAAGTTTGGGTGGAGCTTTAAATTTGCGGTACGCCTATTCGCAGCTTTTAGATGAGAGATGTTTCTATGAATTGAGAATTGCTCGCTCGGAACGTTACGCTGATTCGTAATTGGTAGTTTTAATTCCTCCTCTCCAGATCTTTAGTGGTGATTTTATAGTTACATTTTACTCATGGCTACAGAATACTGCTTCTTCGTGGACACGCCGTTGTGTTATTGACGCTCCCAGTAATTGTTGATATGAAAAGTATGTACAACATGATCAAAACAATTACAGACGTTTTTGGTCGTAAGCTTGTGTGGTAGTGAAATGTCATTTGCTCTTATCGTTTTATTGGATTGTTCCAGGATATTTATATGTATAATAAAATAATTTGCTCAGAATAACCTAGCCTGGAAATATTGAAAATCTCGATTATGTTGCTAAATAGTTAATTTAAGTCGCATCTTAAAATTATAAATTACGAAACAGTAGTACAGTAGCCTATAAGGCTGTTGTTGAATACAATTTTGGAACACAATTCGTCATTTATTTCTGAGATTTTGTATATTACTGGGGCTATCAGTTACATTTCTTGTTGGTTTTGGTATGTAAATAGATTTTAGGTTTTGTGTTTTTCTCAATTTTCTTTATTCCCTTTTACATTTGTTTTTTATGCCTCCCTGTTATGTTTTGTCCTGTAAATTTAGAATGCTTGTTGCTATTGTCTTGTCTAGCATTCAGTTTTGTGTTACCACTATTAACAAGTACACATTTGCTCATTTGATACCTCCCATTTGGCATTGGAGGATGATATTTCTGAATTAGTTAGGAAAAATTGAAAGTTTTCAGATTAAGTGGGAAAGTAGGATGTAGTGTGTAATATTTCATTCTAATGCGCGACACATATTGTTGAAGACGAGACATTTTTTTAAATACTTGTTTAAAATATTTATTAAATTGTTATAAAAGTCATGTTTCATTTACAAGGGAGTGAGAATGTTCTGTTTCAACATGACTGATTTTAATGTTAATTGTGCATGGTTTCCTCTTCTATGAAAATCTTTGTTAATTGTTTGCTTTTCAAGTAATACCTAAAATGAATCTCACGTCTACAAGGAACTTGATATGAAAATAATGATCTCTGCTACATTTTATCCTTAAGTTTGATGTATACTCTGGATGTGTATTGAGTAAACTGTATTTGGTGTTTGGATGTAAGCATTCATTCATTCTTTTTCTTTCTGTAATGAGATGGAGAAATGACACTCAGATGCATTTTGGGAGGAGGCTTGTTTTAGTGTAATGAATAAGTATTTGGGTTAAATAAGTTGTTAATCTTGCTTTTTCAGTTAGTCGTCTAGCCATTGTTAGGGTCTTCTTGGGTTTGAGTGGGTGAAAATTGCCTTTTTGTTTTGAAATTAATGCTTTTTATTTCACTTCAAGAAATTTGTATAATTTTAAAATATGTAGTTTGAAATTTTTATTTTATTTATGTACTTTCTATTGGTTCAGTCTGCTTGACGAATGTTGGATTGTGTTGTGGAATTCTGATTTCTCTGATTAATATTGTAAGTAGGATGAACTATGTATTCACCGCTATGGAAAAGTCTTATTTTTATTTTAGTAGTTTTATTTTTTTGAAATATTTTGTACAGATCTTTTTGGTAAGTTATTCATTTTGTTTTGCCACATTCAAACATAGAGGCCTTTCAAATAGATTTGTGGGGGTATTTATTGTTTTATGTTGATGACCTGTGGTTGTGGATGACAATATTGGTGATACAATGACAATAGTAACAAGATAGGCAACATATTTGTTAGTTGAATTTGAGGGACTAAATTGTTATGAAATGACATTAAAACTATATGAAATTAGAATTTGCAGATCAATATGAAAAATAACATTTTGGTTTTGCCTTTAGATTCTATCAGTTCTATTTGGTTTTGTTTTGTTGGGTATAATGAGAGTCACAAATGATCAAAGCTGACTCTGTTGTATGAAAAATGCGAACAGTTACACATACATTGTGCTTTGATATTAATGTAGAATTGTCTTAATACTGTTGTAAAGAAAGTGTTAAGAAAGAATAAGACAGTTAAACTTGTGTTTCCCTACTTTGAATTTTTTTAGAGGGTCAAAAATTTGAATTATTTAGGGGTTCTTGTAATTTTTTACAAGAGACCAAATTTTTATAGGATTTCTGATTTGTTGCTTGTGAATTAATATGAGCAATAACCCAAAGCATGGAAATACTTTCAGTGTTCATAGAAAAAAAAGCCCTGCACCTCCAAACTTGTGTATGCTAGGGTAAATGTTATGTTGTAAATTTTTGAGTGCACTCCAGGTTATTACATTGAAGTAATGCTACAATTATCAGAGCATGGGCAAAATTGTGTATAAAAGACTTGATAATACCTTTGCAACTAGGATTATTTCCTTTGTTTTCTGTATTAGGTTTTGTTTTCGGTCTTGACATAAGTTTTACTTTAGACAGTTGATAACTCTGCTGCATGTGATTTGATGATCATACAATTTTAGGTGTTTTTGAACTATTTTTTTGTGCTTATTCTGGATCTGGTATCATTTTTTTTGTATCACAGTTTTTTTTGCAAGTCAGTGTGTAAAATCTAAGTTTTGTTAATTGTTTAGGAATTAGTTGGCTGCTCTTGTCACACCCACCCATTATTAGGTGGCAAATAGTCATTCTTGGTGACAAACAGTCGCTGTTGACTTTCTGTGCTTTGAGACCATGTTTGTGTTGTCATTTCCAGTTTGCTTAGAAACGGAAATGTTTGAATAACTCAAATGTGTTTTGTTATCTTTGTGGTAGCAATGTTTTTGCAAAGCTGTGACAAGAAATTACAATTTTGGTAAAAAGTGTGTTGGCATGAGATTTGGAGATCAAAAGAAAAATTGGGTGCTGCACAAGGTATACTGTTGAAGATCTAAGACTGAGATTACGCCTTTTGCTATTCCAATGGTTTGTAGAGATGTACATGATTGTTATTTTTGTATGATTAATGTTGAAGGCTATTACACTATAACTAAGAAAGACGTAGCGTTTCCTGCAATTCCGGCATCCAAACAACCAGTTGCTCATGATGCATCTCTTCCTATTCCAACTCAACTAAGAACCCTTGAAGAAGTTACAGATGTTATTGAGAGCAGTTCAGAAAATGAAACTAACGATGAAGAATACAACCCAGAAGGAGATTCAACATCTAAATTGTTCAGTTAAAATGTGGTTTGGTTTTCCTTTAAGGAAGTGGTGGTGGGTTTTTTTGGTCGACAAGAGATATTAGAACTACAAATCTACGGTTAAGACAAGGTTGTGGAATTTCATGAGTTTTGACTGTAATGTGAGTGAAAAGCTTCATTTTGTACATTCCCACATTGACTGTTCTGAAGACCTGGAAGATGTAAGTGAAGAACGAGGTTAACATTTCCATGAGGACATAAGACTTGGAAAAGAGGTACCAGAGAAGGTGGAATGGCATAATGGCAGACTACTGTTTTATGTTAAAGATAGATGGCAAAGCTAAGGGGAGAAAATCAAGGAGAAGAAATTTTAAACCATAAGAGAGAAAATTAAAGTGTTAAATAATATTTCTCATAAAATTTAATTTTCTTATCCAATGTGTGGAGTCAATATGGGCTCTAATGACCTCAATGTTGACGAGCCCTAAAGCCCCAACCAAAAAAAAAAGTCAATATGGCTAAAATCAATATGAAAATATACTTGTTTTTAACAAAGTTTTTACACTTATTGTGTCTTCCTCACAATAATTAACTTCTTTAATTACATTAGGCTATTTAATACTGTAATATAACCTAATAAAACAATATTCAATCATAAAAAGCCGAATACACTATGTAATAGCAAGGAAACTTACTTTTTCATGTGAATTTGCATATGTTCGAAAATATTAATTTGTGTATAAGTCTTACGTGTTAGAGAAAATAGAGTAACAAATCTGAAATCGCAGTGGAAAATACTAATTTTACCTTTTTTTAAAAATACATCTCTTCCAAAGGTAAAAATGCAGTATAGTGCAATAACACTTTGGAACTGGGTCTTTATCATTCAGATTTTATTTATAATTTTGTTTACTTGGGTCTAAATAATTGTTTTTTCTAGTAAAATGTAAAGGATTTTGTTTTCTACGAGAATACACCTGTAACTTCATATTTATGGTAAGTTCCAAATGTTTTGACTTTTTAAAAATTGAAGTAAAGTGAAGAATTAAATAATTGCTATACCTGGATAATAAATTTGCTTAAATACTCCATTCTTTGTACTTCAGGAATTGTAAAGCTTAGTGAGATGGGTTTTGTGTTTTTGACTTGACCGACTTACTATTGCACATTTTTTAGGGAAATTAATATTTGATAAAAATTAGTATCTTTAATATATACTGTTGAAATAAATATTTATTAATTTATTGAACTTGATTATCAGGTGACACATGGATAATTCAAGGGGTGTGGGGTTGTATTCCCGCAAGGAAACTAGACACATTGACTCTTAGGAAAATTAAGTGTTGGTATTTGAAATGGGGAAATGTTTTTGATGCATTTATGAATTTTCTTTATTAACAAGTGCAGCATTGGAGGATTTCTTGAACTATATTGAATACATTGTTTTATAATTCACCTGCTGTGTGCGATCTCTCTCAGGATGGGACGTGGGTCAAACTCCCCCATCTTTTGAGATAATTAACTATTTTTTAAGTGATGAATAAATAAATTCTTGTGATCTCCCCAACTATATTTTGATATCTCTTTAGACCTTAAGGTGCATGATCAGTTGTATGAGTGGGTATCTGACTAATTTTGTGTTTGATGTATCTTGAAACATTGTCAATTTAGTTTGATACACGAGTCATATTTATTGTGGGTGGCATGATATAGAGTTGTACTTCTTTAGAACTCATGGCTTCATATATCTTTGGTTGCTTAACATTTGATGTTTCAATGGTAAACATTATTGATGTTAAAATCTGGGCATGGCATACCTGCATGCCTTCTTCATCTTATCATGGAACTGGAGATGTATTGAGGAAACTGTGAAGTAAGAAAACTCATCTGAAACTGTTGGAGGTATAGGTGTAACTCCAACTATACATGGTTGTTAGGATATGATATTAGGGAAGTAGAATAAATTAATGTAATTATTTGTTATGTACTTTATCCACTTGCTCACAAATTAGTTACACTTGTATGCTAAATAATAATGTATTACGTAAGTATTATTCTTTTGAAATAAAATATATTGATGATGAAAATGGAGGGTTTGTGCAGTGAGTTTTATCTTATTACATTTGTTTACTATTTGTACATTTGAATAGAATTTACAGGAGGTAGCAATTTTGTTTGGTATCTCTGTGGTGCACTTTTTGATGATAATTAGTTAGTTGGTTAGATTAAAAGGTTTGAGTTTTGAAAGCTCATCATTCACCTTGAATAGTTGTGATTCATTGCTTTTCCCTTTTATTTGTCCCTACAATCTTAACCAAATTGTGCCAGTTTTTATGTAGTTAGCACTCCATGAACCTTGATTTGTGGATTTGAGAAATTAGTACTATACATGGAAATACCAGTAATGAGATTATTTGAAGGTATGGCTCTGTTAGTAAATCTTCAGAAAGTAATTTAATAATTTAAGACAAATGTTTGGTATTGATTTGTAGTGAGGTCTAAAAATTACTGGCCTTACTTATGAGCAACTGTTGTATCTTTTGATTAGTTTGTGTGAAGCGTGTTCTTTGTTTTGTTGGTGTATGAACTTCAAGTTTAATTTTTTCCCTAGATTATAGACTTCAGACTACTGTAGATCCTCTATTAACTAAATCATTGAAGCTTTATGAGTAAATTTTAAACATAATTTGTTGTTGGGCTGTACAGTTAGTGTTAATCTACTCTTGTTCAGTTTAGAAAAGTCTGCCTAAATTTTTTGTTAAGATTGTAATACCTTCCTTTGAACTTCATTATATTCTAAAGAAATTTATCCAAAATTCTTTCTGTGCAAATGTTCTCAGTGGTTTGCTGTTTAGGAAGCCAACCAATTATGTCACCTGGGTTTTTGGAGATTGCAACTCCTTGTGTTAATTTTTAACTTCGGGCATTGTTAATTTTCTTTTACACACTGGCACCCTGGTCAAACTGACCCACGAGAGACTTAAATGTGATTAAAGCTAATTTGTTGTCTATACGAGTGTGAACATTTAAGAACTCCATTAAATCTTTCGAGGGGAAATAGTATCTTGGTGAACTCTCAGGAGTCTCTCAATTGATTACTATATTTCATTTCTCAAAGAAACTCTCATGAGTCACGGAAGTACTTTCTGAAGCTATTCATGTTGGTCAATAAGTGACACTTTTTTATTTATTAGCTCTATGTTAACACATTTGTGACCAGTTATGTAGGTTGAATATTGTGTAAGAAAATTTATCTTACCAAAAAGCATATTTAAATGTTGTGCTAAACAGTAATGTGTCTTTCCACGGTCATGAAATCTAATTAGTTCTTTTCAGAAAGTAATTACAATTTAGTTTAATTGGTTTTGTTTAAATCAATTAATTGCTTATGGTTTATTTGTTTTGTTATCTACATGTACATAAACATATGGACAATATTTTGCTGAAGTGATAGTTATTCAGGTATTAAAACAAGAAACTTATTTTAATATTTAGAAATTTCTTATTACATTTTATAATAAATAATTATAAAAATCTGTTTGTAATATACTACTTGTGAGGTTTTTATTAGGAACAAGTCTGCGTTATTTTCTTAAATTAGTAAAATAATAATGAGGGAATGAGTTTCCTTGAGTCACTGTTTTTTGCACGTTTTCAATATTTATGGTATAAATCCATGAAGTCAGGGAAATACTATGTTGAATCTGAAAGACCTAGGAAATTTTAGAACAGAAACCATGTGAACATCCTGATTTTATTTGTTGCTGCTCACTGAATACTTTTAAGTTTGGAGGAGAGTAAAATGTTGCTGCTGTAATTTTTATTTCTTTATAAGTGAATTTCCTATGTTTGAAATTACAATGAGTTTCATTTGAACCTTGTATAGAAAACTTATGCACATAACAAAAAGGAAAATAAATGAAGGTTTTCTCCAAGAACGAACTATTAGGTTTATTTATGTATTTTTGTGTGTGTTGAGAACAATATTGTGTTTACATATTACTTTATTTGTACTAAAACAGCATTAAAATGATTTCTTATCAAGTGTTATGGAATTTGTATCTAGATACTTGTGTTGTATTCAAAGTTATTTGTTGTAACTCAATTCTGTTTTAGAGCTATTTCTGTATGTGTTTTCCATCCAGGCAATAATTTTTGTAAAAATTTTCATTTCCAGGTCTTGGAGGTGCCCAAGTAGTAAAAGCATCATTGCAAGATGAATACCTACCACCTTTAATTCGGTTAGAGAAGTATGCAACTTCAGAAAATTTATACAATAGGTAAGTTGCTACTTGTTAGAGGAATTAGTTTCATTTTGAAGTCCCCTTTTGTACATTTTTGAAAATTCTTTTGGAATAAACAAGAAATTTGTTAGAGAAGTTCTCCTTATTGTCAGTTCAATTGATGAAGACCCAAAATATGATTATAAAATATGCCCTCTGAGCATACATATGAGAAATTTTCCACTATCTGCTTTTTACTCCAGGATGTTATTTTTCAAATGTTTATTAGCTATCTGTCTCTAGTATTTCACTATACATGTAAAAAGGGTATTGAAATATAATACAACTTTGGGTTAATACATTCATACAAAATATTATTATTACATTTGAGTAACAGTTAAGAGGTTAAGGAAGTGCTCACTTTCTCTCTGTATATTTAAAGTATTGTTTTGACTGAATATGCCTCAATTCTTTGTTATATTTTTGATTTGACATGATTGCTTCCTCATATCCAAAATTGCTCAGTATAATTTTAATATTAAATCAATGTCATATATCATATTCTCTGAACTCAACATAGATGTGTGAATGTTGTACTTGCTAAATAATTCTAGAGTATTCCTATTATAAATTACATTTCGAATTATTTATGTTACAATACATAATCTAAAGTTCACTCTATACTTGATGAATAAACTTTGTTGACATTTACAGTACAAATCCAATTATCCAAATTAATTGGGGTTCAGACCAATTTGGGTATGCGGAAGTTTGGAAGATTGCAGCTGGAACTCAGGAATTAATGAAAAGACACACAAGGCAGAAAAGGCTCAATTCTTTTAGATTAAATGGAATAGAGCATGAGAGCTGTTAGGAAATTAACTTATTTGACAGTAAAAATGTGCTAAACTGCAAGTCAGTTCTTTGTGAGGGGTTCGTGCAAAAGCATGAGATCAGATGACAGCAGACCACAGCATTTGTTTTGAATGGCTTGTTTTAGTTTCTTTAATAACTCAATATATCAGAAGATATCAGAAGTGATAGTCATACTGTGTTCCACACATTTGTTGAGAAAAACTTGTGCATCCCATATTTGGCAATTTTTTTTTTTATTGCCGCACTCATTTGTTGAGTTTATAACAAGCAAACTGGTGGCAGTAAGATATTCAGACTAGCACTGCTAGAAAATTACTTGGTTCCAGAATGCTCTGATGTCACAACACCTGTTTTCTTTCCACTTCTATTCAGGCTATGCAGTATTATTTTCCTGATAACCCTCGGATAAAATTAATTTTGTGCTACTGTATGTCAAATACAAGTACTTTTAGTATCATGGAAGTTTCTTAATACATAAAATCTGTGTTTATGGGGTAAAAATAGAGAATATTGGATCTTTCTAAATACCTGTCGATATTAGTTAATTTTGTGGTATGTGTTGTCACTTTCACAAACTAGGGACCACAATAACACGTGCTACTGATGCCCAGTTCCACATAGATTTACGCACTAGATGTTCATGAACCTATTAAGGAAATATAGTCTAGGTAAATTCCAGTAATATTTTTGACTCAAAACATGCTCATTTTAATATCCTTTTCAGGGGCATTTTGTCCTTTTAATCTGCTTTTAGGCAGTACAAACTAGCGATGTCACTTGTTCATTCCTTTTTGTTTGCTGAAATGTTAATGCTTCTTAAACAAAGAATGAACTAAAGTTTCTCAGAAGTTCATTATTATGAAAATATTATGTACTAATTATGGAGTTTTTTGTGCTGTCAGATTTTCCTTTATGGGGCACTGTCGATATCATTAAAAACTTATATCTTAAGTAATTCCTATTTCCTGCATTTGAAAGTAGTTTGTGAATGGATCGAAGATTTTGCCTGTTACAGAAGAGCATTTAAATCTGTAAATGAAGAAATACTTGAAAATGTGATGCATGTGTTGGCCACTTGTTGAGTGTCTGCTTCATTTTCTCTTGAAATTATTTTGTACTTCTACAGCATCATCTCTCATTTAAAGAAAAGAAGAAAAAAACTAAAAATGATTCAGTTGACAAAAACTTTTATTTTGCTGTCTTTTGGACCATTTCACATCAAATGAACACATTTTAGTAGATTTTTCTCATGACCATCTCAGATTTTGTAAAAATTTAGTAGGGATATAGCCTTTCTATGGACTGAGAAAAAAAACAAAATATTATTGTAACATTTCTACCCATTTGAAATTTACAGCTATGTTAAATTTAATGCTACGTAAAACTCTCAAAAATTGCTCTTCATAAAGCTTTTGAAACACTCTGAATATTCTCCTAAATTGTGATAGAGAGCTGAGGGTTATCTTTTTACAGATAATTGCTCAATCTTTATTCTGCTGTATTATGTGACTTAGGTCAAGTTGGGTAAAAATGATCAGATTGAAAATCAAAATTTTGAATTGTAATTTCTCAAAAGATTCGGTTAATGTATCTATTATTAGAAAGGTGTCTCTTTCTGATGGAAGAATAGAAAGGAATTGTTCAGAATGAGGTAAAATTATCAATGCAACTCTATGGAACATATTAAACCAAAATATGCACTTAAATATTATTATATTTGTAAAATTTATAAAGTATACACATAAGTTACATATTAAGATATAAGTACATATTAAAGTTATAAAGGATACATATTAAACTATAATATGTGCTTGAATATTATAATATATATGAAGTTGTTTTATGGCAGATGTCTGGTTTCCAATAAATAATTATGGAAGAGATACAAAATAAATGGATACAAATATCACAAGAAATAATTTCCATGAACTATTCTTATCTGAAAATTCATGTGTAACGCTTTTATAAATAGGTTTATTTCTAGTTGCGATTTTCTTGCTTGTGTCAAATTTAACAGGCGCGTTTTGTTCAAATATTACAGCCTAGATGTGCGAGTCATTCCCTGAACTAACAAAAAGCTAATAAAAAAAATAGACTTGTATTAAAAAGAAAGAACCAAGCACAGCTAATATCTGATGTGAAAAACTGATGAAAATTCTTACGAATCAGGGTCACAACGAGGTGACTTCACCACAATGTCAGAAATATTTTATGCACTTAACCATAGCAATCTCTAATAGAAGGCAGCGGCCTTTGATTTGGTAACTTGCAATTGTGGTGCTGGTTGGGTCACTTGCAATTGCTCGCATCACTGTGTAAAGCCCTTTTTTTACTCTATTGATCATACTTTTGTGGCTGCTTGCATGGTTAATCTATACACATATTTGTGCAAGTAGAAGAAAATTAACACAACATACTTTGGGTGAAAATTTTTGATTTATTTATACGTAAGGTGCAATATACAAAAACAATTTGAAATCAGAAACACAAAAGCTGTATGGATTTCATATCTTATTTCTATAGCATTTCATAACAAAATCTTTCATTAAATAGATTAAAATCATTGTATGTTAGGACAAAATAAATACTTTCCTAGATCAATAAACAGACTTTCATTCCTTTCAATAGCAATCATTGAGAATATAAACAAAATATATTTCTATTAATTGCCAGATAAAAATTGCTGTAACAATAGTTTGTTTTTAAACCTTATCACATTGTAATATTTGGGATATAGCACATAAATTATAAATGCTATTAAAATTGTTTCTATGTTGTACTTAGGGTTATTCATAAAAAGCAATAATATCTGATCTCGTAAATTCATCATAGTTTTTGTCGAAGTTTTGTTGTTATTCGAATCAATGTTGTCACTTTGCTTTAGAATATTAATAAGGATCCCAGTGAATCAGTTTTTATTCCTAGTGAAACATTTTTATTGTTTTTGACCTCTACAAAACTTACAAAAAAAAAAGTTAATTCATGTAATGTATTCCACATGTTTAAAATAGTACTGGGAGGAAGGAGCTGTTCAGTGTAGTATTTTAAAAGACTGGATGTATCCTTTAGTTTTTGTTCAACTCCTTTAATTACTGGAACAGGCAGGTACAATGCAAGTTTGAACCATGGTATGATACTATATTGACGTGAGAATACAATTAATGCAGTAGAAGCAAATTGAAACATTATTGAATATTTCACTGCACACATATTGTTTGTTTTTGTTCAATTTGTTTTATATTACATCAATAATTTAATGTGGTTAAAAATGTTAGATTTAAAACATTAAAAAAGAGTATATACAGTTCATTCTGGGTGAAATTGAACAAAACCTGACTTTGGATCTCAAATTCATTTAAAAATGGATGCATTCTTTCTTTTTTCTTTTTAACGAAGAAATATAACCCATTTTTGCTCACAACATTGGAGTCTTTATAGTAAATTGTGATTGTACGTTTGACCTAAAATATCAGAAAATTGTTTTTTATCCCTGATATTCTTAAAATTTTCAGCATTTGTGTTATATGTTCAAGTTTTTATTCTTTAGTTAAGCATCTTTGAGTATGTATATATGCTAAAATCAGTTTATTGATAGTTTCTAAGATCCATTCAATTTTGCTTCCATTAAGGATCATGTAGGACCATCTGGAAATTTGATACAGTTACAATAGTATTATAAAATATAATGGAAAATTATATAATTTCATGTTTTATTAGGCAGTCTAAAATATTGTATATGAAATTTTCATATTAGCATTTTTTTCTTGAAAATATTATGAAAAATATTCCATTTCAAGTTCATCTATTATTTGTAATTTGCAAACAATATTATTTGTAATATAATTATTAAAAGCAATACCTCTGACTTTTAGTTGTAAAAAGTGAAATCTCAGATGATACAGGATACATTTTGTACCTTTTTTTTTCTCTACTGGACTTTTTGTTTTGGTCTTGTACAACATTCGCATTATTACATCATTTTGAAAAGAGTGAACCTTCATGTCAACATTCCATCTGGCATTGGTGTGCTGCGATGAAATGACCAGATTCCTTTAACATTTTCAACTTATGTTTTAAAAAAATTCAAAGCTGCATTAATTGCATTATTTCTTATTGTGATGTGGAGGTGATCCTAATCCCCTGTTATCTTAATCTCACAAATGTCTTTATCCCTGTGTGAGGTATTGTATTCAACGACCTATTAAGAATTGAAGACTTGCTGGAAGTCAATAATGGGCCCAAGTGTCTTGCAGTCCTTCTACATGGGCAGTTTCAAAAATTTGAGTAAAAAAAATCTTAAAATTAGTGCCAGTAAACAATATGTTCGTATTAATTTTCGATCTTAGAAGCTTTGTTTTCTAATTATGTCTTTGCTAAACGTGTTGTTGTTCCGTCACTTCAAATGAAGCATTTTTTTGTCGCATTACGTACCCAAGTGCGGAATAACCTACTTTCTGTAGTGGGACAGTGAATATCCCAGTTTGCGCATGAATAGAAAGTGACCCAGAAGACCAAAATAAAAACTAAATACACGAAAATTTAGCCTGCATTATTATTCTGTTGGCAGGTATCAAACGAAACTTTTTATCGTGTCTGGCTGAGTTTTTAGTGTGTAGAACAATGGAAGAGTATTTTAACGCTTATCGACGCATTTTGTACTTTGAAACTTAAAACATGAGAATTATCCCTTTGAAACCAAAGTTTAACAATTGGTTGAGAAATGTCTCGTAAATGTTTTAATTAAAAAACCAACCCAGTTAGACGTTGTACAAAATCATAAGCCATGGTTTTCTCGATGGTGGATGTTTTTTTAAATATGAAAATTGGTCTTGTTAGATAGCAGAGCCCGAATAGTCGCGTGATAATATTTTTTCATTTATAAGCAGAAATGATTATGGGCGACCCGTGGCGCAGTGTGTAACGCGCTCGCCTTCTACCTCTGGGGACGCCGGTTCAAACCCGGTCCGATCCAAGTAGAATCCGAGGTGGTGGACGGAGCGGTGCTCGCGGCAGGTTTTCTCGGGGTTCTCCCGTTTCCCCTGCCTATCATTCCACCACAACATTCACTCATAATCATTCACACCCATTTCATTTCATAAAATCACCGCTTCAGGGGAGGTGCGTCAGAAAGGGCATTCGGCACCATGAGTATTCCCCAGCCACAAATCCTAAGAAGCATCATATCCACCCCCATCTGAGCCGACCCCACATTAAGTGGGAAAAAGGCTAGGAAGAAGAAGAAGATAAGCAGAAATGATTTTATACGGATTTTTCGAAGTTCTTAGGGCAGGTAGTAGCGCTATGGTTCTCCATACGGCTCCTGCTAACTTAACGGTGAACGGATTCTAGAACAGTATGCCATATTTATTGTTTATTAAGCAAAAGACTATTCCAAAACTTTTTTTGGGGGAAATAATGGAGTCCTTTTTTCCCGGTGCGGTTTTTCCGTGTAAGGGAACTAATTGCGATTAACAAAATTGATCGATTAAAAGTTAACACGCGATTAACAAAATTGATAGATTAAAAGTTAACACTTGTATTTTTTTATCATGTTGCTTAACTTACATTACGGTGTTACGAGTTAAAAACAAAGTTTTATGTGCATACACTTATAATTAAATTATTGAGAAATTTTGTAAATTACTTTTCTCACTTTTGTTTTATGCCTGTTTTTTCGTCTCAAAAAGGGTATTCTTAATCCTACATTTACGAAGTATTCTGGGTGTGGATCGGGCTGATCCTCGCAAGCTGGAGGGTTTTTACATATCCCTCGACTCCCTAGTGCCCCTTCCGTCGAAAACGAACTTCAGTTATGCCCTTGACAGAACTCTAATTGTCGTTATTCGTTATTGTCAAAATCTTTCGTAGACATGATAATTATCGAAATAAGATGAAGCGCACAGTATTTTCAACATCCGGCTTTCGCAATGTGACTGCCTGACTGCTTCGGCAGCGGTCGAGACGCAGCAGAAGTAGTAGCGAAACCGAATCGATGACGTTGCGACCGTCGAATTCCGAGCAGTTCCGGCGAAATATGGTCCTTTGATTTACCGAGTTACAGTAAACTGCCAACAGCTATTGATAACAGCTACGATGGTCAGTTCCAGCGAATTAGTACTGGTTTCTGCTATGTACGTTCGCCTGCTCTTCTCATGGATTCAATAACGGACTTCACAAATATCGTATATTGTGTATATCTTTCTTCCTTCGAAAATTTTTTCGAATATTACCTTTAATTTAAAGTTTCGAGTATTATTTCCTAAAACGCTTCTTTTTCACGTCCAATTTTATATAATGATAGAAACTGCAATGGCGGCGTTATTTTCAGAACTCACCCGATGTATGTGTGGAGTTGAAAGTTTTCATCGTACACAATCTGTCTATTTCGTGTCCTCTCAGTTAATACTCCCAACATGAAAAAACAAGCCATAACAATGACCTTTTTGACAAGGAATGGTGCCGATGGAGATTTCGTACGATGAAAACTTTCAACTCCACACATACATCGGGTGAGTTCTGAAAATAACGCCGCCATTGCAGTTATTTCGCGACATCTGATTTTCTGCTCATACAAATCCACAGGAATAATCCCGTCTTAACTTCTAACATCAGTTGAAATAGTGTTAATCTGTCTATTTCAACACTATTTCAACTGATGTTAGAAGTTAAGACGGGATTTTTCCTGTGGATTTGTATGAGCAGAAAATCAGATGTCGCGAAATAATAAGGAAGAGAGTTATTACAAATGAATGGAAAAGAAATAACAGGAATGGTGGAATAAAAAAACATGAAAATTGGAATAGTGTTTTGCATGGATGTCGGACTTGGCGGGCAAACAGTTCAAGAATGAGAGAAATGCACTGGTACCTACAGGATGTGGGTTTTACAAGAAAGAACAGGGAATGGTTCAAGTTAATGTCATATGTGACCATATTTGTAACTGGGCAAGGAAATTTTGGGTTGTACCTGAAACGAATAGGAAGAATAGACAAAGGACTTAGTATATTGGACCTAGGAGACTAAACAACTCAACATGTTTTGTGGGACTACCCAAATTATGGTGCGGAAGAGCAATACATTATGAAGTACCTGGTACAGGGTTTTTCGGCAT
The DNA here is from genome assembly GCA_002313205.1 of Laupala kohalensis. Taxonomy (NCBI): domain Eukaryota; kingdom Metazoa; phylum Arthropoda; class Insecta; order Orthoptera; family Trigonidiidae; genus Laupala; species Laupala kohalensis. The sequence goes on along the minus strand of NNCF01126352.1, from coordinate 335,346 downwards.
ACAGATTGGAGGATGTTTAGTTTAAGCAAGACAAGAAGTCAACATTAGATAATAGAAGATACGCGTCTGCCTCAGCGATGTGGGATGGTAACGTCTTATTATCAGGTTCGACACGTATTTTTCTCTCGTGCTAAGATTGCATTATATGGGTAAAAACCACCCCTAAAGTTTACACTGGAAATCACATTTCTGTTTTTTCGAAAATTACGTGATATAATGTAACCAAACCAATATCACTTTTGTTTCATTAGACTTGTAAACTCATAATTTTTTTTTGCTAAAAATTGCAACCATTTTTAGTGAGGAAACTTTTTTTAGAGAGGGTGTTTCAGGAATGCGAAAATTGCAACATAAGTGTTAAAACCACCCCTAAAGTAACTAGAAGGCTCCTTTTTCTATTAAATGTTAGACAACGGAGAGCTTTCATTGTTAATACTACGAGATATCTTTAACAGCGCTTCATCTGTTGATGAAAAATTGGGCTAATACTAGGGGGTCATCAACAGATTGAGAATGTCTACATGTGTATCTATTACTGCCGCGAATTGCAACTAGAAAGTAGAAGAGGGAGCTTCCTCGCTCAATGCTTCTGGATCTAACTGATTTTGACGACGCTTTGTATACGAGATGACCAGCAGAATTGTAGAGGCGATGGCTATATACGCCTCGGTCAAGTTCGAAAAGTTAACACTTCGCGCACGATATTGTAGCGCAAATTTGCCTCGGACAACGCCACCGGATACCTCGTAGTAGGGCTTGAAAAGTGCGGAAGTCCTGGACGCATCTGGGTTCCGGTCTTATAGTAACAGGAGAAGCATAAGAAAACGTGTTTAATCACAGGTCCGAATTGTATACTAATTGTAATATTGTCACACTTCGAAGTGGCTTTGAATTGTGTTTTTTCTCGGAATGTGAATGTGCATTTCTGGAGATCGAGGAGTTCGTCATCTTTCCATGAAACTGTTGCTGTCTTTGGTGATGGATACACTTACATCTATGTAAATGACAAACGCCCGTCTTGAAGTTAATTATGTCGCACACTATTCTGTGGCGTACGGAAATTGTATCTTCGGTCGATGTATGAGACGTAATGTTTCTATCGTCTTAAAGCCACGTGGTTTTATCAAGCTGTTGGGACGGGACTTGTGTACACGCAGTACCATAATTGCAAATGAAATGGTAATCAAAATTTACTTCCATTGTAATTTTCCTTCCCGATGTTTTACTGAATTTTCGTTTTTTAAATTATACGATTATTTCCCTTTTCAATGGTCCTCTACATTTACACAATATTATTATGAGTCTTTTATATTCTCTGATCTCTTTTGAATACTGTGGATGGGCTGTGGGTACGATTTTGCCCTCATAGCCCCCGCGGAAGAGACTGCAGAATGTTGACTTGTCGGGGAAAGAAAAGGTACTCAACGTTTGTCTGGAATGGACGAAAGAAAAGTCAGCTGTCAGTATTACCCAGTTCGACTGAGCCCGCATGCTCCCGCACTTTATGAGCAAGTACTATGTAGCGTTTTCTGTATTTGCTTGTGGAGGGTATTAGCGAATAAGTTTGGTAAGAAGTCTAGATCTTACAAAATCGTGATAAGAATTTATTCGCAGTCTTCTTACCAAATTTTCGGTATGACAGCTGTTATTCGTAAGTATGGCAAGTAATCATCTTTGGAGAACGGAATGACGAGAATCAGTTATAAACAAACATAGCTTCTCTGCTTCTGGTGGAGCAATTCTATTTCTTGCTGGATCGTGTCGTCATTGTCTTTCAGATGACAACGTGAGGTGTGTAAGCATTTATTTTGTCGTAAAACTGTCGCATTTATTGCTTCTTTGCTCTTATCGATTTCCGTCGAGGAAATGAATGAGTGAAGTCTAAAGTAGGTGAACGGTTTGCTGTTCAAAATATACAGGGTGGCGCTGAAATAGATCAACGCGTGAATTTCTGAATATTTGAATTGACAATTTTTAAATTGCCTGTGCGAAATAAATACTTTCTCATTACCACTTATATTTTTCCCTCGAAGTGGGCAGACTACACTATTTTAGTTTCTCTATTTGTATGCATCAAAATTTATACCAAGGAATTGATTTGATTTGCATTATTCTTCTTTGAAGATATGTTAAGGAGTCGTTGAAAATATTTGACAATTTTAAAAACAAAAGTTTGGAACACGAGAGGTTTTACCAGCGTACTGTAGATGGTCTGGGCCATGCCAGGTGTTTTTTTATTCCGTAGCTCGTTGATCTTTGAGCAATTGATATAATTTCATGTTTATCATTCTGCCATTCCTATCGTATTTTCTTCCTGACATTGTGAGATCAGTGCCACCGAGGTTTATGTAACACAACTGGTTAAAATAAGGGCACGTGCATTGTGCTTGGAGGATCAATTTAATTATTAAATTTGGGAACATGCCTTTTCTTTCGATTTTAGAAAAAAATGAACACACTATTTGGGTTTGCTGCCATTCATTTTTGGAGAAAACTCCTTCAATATTCTTTTCTGTACGGACATACTAAGCGCTGCAGCGTGTGAATTAATATAACTAGATTCGAAATTAGGTAGAAATTTTTCGAAGTAAGAAAATATGGTTTGCTTTAAAGCGCCTTAGGAATTATATAGCCTCCTTAAAAGCTTATACCGTATGTAGCATTCAGACATGCATTCTTTCGACAATTACAAAGAAACGAGCGAACGTTTTGGGGGCATTTAAAAAAATCCCTTTCTTTTCTGATTCTGCCGGATTTTATCACTGTTAGATTTTATTTATTTGCATGTAAGAGTATTTGCTATCATGAAGATGGTAGAAAGTCGAAAATTCTAGAAGCTGTTCGGCGATTGTTGGCTTTATCACATGCGAGTTTCTCTTACTGAAATAGCTGCTGCTATCCGCCCTCGTTTGCCATATCTAACACTAATGTTAATTTTTTAGTTTTATGAGTGTTATGTGTAAGTATTATAAGAATTATTAACTATTGATAACAATGCAATGTTGTTGAATAAATGTACTATCATAACTATTAAAATAAAATCGGCGAAATATTCTGTAGATATGATATAAGGTAGTAATTTTTTTTGGGTGGGGGGAGTATCAATGTGCTTAGAAGCGCAGAAATGTCAAATATGCGTACTGTTATTATTTAGATTTCGATTTCTATTAGTGTGGCACTTATAAGCATGTGGCGGCCCATCGTCGTCGTCGCCAGACAAGTGTGACAATATAGCCAGCGATACATTGAAAAGCTGCCGAGCCTGAGTGTCACACCGGCAGAAGTGCCGGATGGAGCCGTCGTTACTGTATATGCGATGGAGAGCGTCAGTTTTGATTTTCCCCGAACCGTCGACGGCGAAAGCGATGGCTCGTCACGCGCTTATAAGTGCCACAGTTTAAGACATAACCAGTCCTTGTGTTACTGAGGACTACACGTTTCAGAAAGATGCAGAGTTTGGAAAAGCACGATTGGTGAAGCGGTTTTTCCATGAGGGCAGTTGGAGAGTTAGGGGTTTTGTTATTTATTCATTGATCGATATGACAATTTCTCTTTTACGATCTCTTTACCGCACGATTACACGTCTTATTTTGAAGTCCTAAGACGATCTACTGTAATAGAATGTGAAATAAGAAAGGTATACATGAGAACAATTTTCAGGTGTACTCGGATGTAATTGAACGATTATTACGAATTTCTAAGTTGAATTACGCAATTACAATAATCACTATTAATTATTTTTAAGCACACTTCCTACGTTGCAAATGTGTCACTTGTCGGTAAAGGATTGAGTTCTTGCCGAAGAAGGGCTTTCTTTGAAATTTAGGTATTTCTGTACTAAACACAACGTACTTCTGTAATCTGTAAATATTATATTTGTTCTCTGCATGAAAACTTGGATATTAAATCATTTCATAGCCAAATTGTAAGAAGAGCAGATTTATGTTGCCTATGAAAAATATTTTATGCCTTGAAATGCACATTTTTATTAAACTTCAAGCAATGATTGTTTTATGCTTATGATACAGGGGATCTCTTCCCCGACGACAGAGTATTGGAGTAGATTTTAATTTTAGTTAGATTTTAATATCAAAATAGCATTGTATTCTTTTAAAATTCTCAAACTCATCCACATAATTGCTACAAGTAGTTGGAAATTAGCAGTTTTGTGTAATCTCGAATTTTTTGTATTCTTGTACAGAAAAGAAGTTTTCATTGAACAAATAAAATATTTTTAACAAGTATTTATTTTATTAAACAATGGATTGTATTAAAAAACTGCGTATGAACATGTGGAGGGTAATAAACTAATTGGGCTACTGATTTTTCAGGTATGGCGGGTGAAAATATTTTGCGTTTTAAGGATCATTACTTGTAATTTAAGTATACTAATGGTCTTACCTCTTGTGGTGTGTTAAGCTGGATTGTAACATACTACACTATTCTGATAAATGGTTATAAATTTCCCCATGTGCTGTGTAAATAATAAGAATATTAGTTTCATCCTCAAGGTGAATTGTTGACGAGGGTGTTAGGGTTCCCTGATAATGAAAAAAGATGTCTGTCCCCTCGGTCTTAATTCGATAAATCTAATTGTCATATGAATATGGGCATTTGATACTATATAATTCTGCTCAAATGAAGTTCTTACGAATATCTTATCTGAGTAGAGCTATTTATATCTATCATTATCGTTACTATCGTTTACACTTTAAGGAAAGAATCGTCATCATTTCTTAATGTTTCTCGGCTTTTTTCCGGAAATTCAGTATAATTGCTGGGTTTACTTTCCAATAGCTTGTTATACGTATCATTTTAATGCCTTCTATTTCTTTGATAGGAAGAATTTTCGTGACCATATCACGAATTATTTTCATTATTTATTAATTCTCAGCTCAAGGCTGGACAAGAAGGGATACGGGACATGCCAAGTTTCCCTTCTATGATTTGATTTAGTATTTACAAGAATTTCCGGACAGTTGGACATGTTTCTAGGACGACAGCTTTTCGCGTACGTAGGAAAAGGTGTCGAGGGAGGTTCAATATTTCTAGATTTCTGAACAGGTCTGTGGGGAAAATGCCAGTTGCTGAGATAATAATTGGAATTATATCAACTTTCTGTCTTACACATCCTTTCAATTTCTTCTTTTAATTTGGAATACTTATTAACTTTCTCTGCAGCGTTTGTCAGCATACCATTGGTGTTAGGTATGTCTACATCTGTTATGAAAGTAACCCTCCTTTTTTTCCTATAGAACACCAAATTCGGTCTATTATGTTCCACCGTCCTGTTCGTCAATATTGTTCTGCTAAATAGCAGGTAGAACTCTGCATTTTTCAAGACAGGACTAGGATTGAACTTGTAGTATTTCGATAAGCCCACACTTCAGAGCTAGCTCCTGATGTACAACTTTGGCAACTTGGTCGTGACGTTGCAAATCTGTTCTGGCCAGTGCCTCGCATCCTCTAACAACATACTGGATAGTCTCTGACTTCAGAAAGCATCGGCAACAGCGATCGTCGTCCACTGATCCGTCTTTTATTATTTCTTTTACATTTTTTGTACGGATGACCTGATCTTGGTTGGCCAACATGAATCCCTCTGTTTCAGGGTAAAGATTACCCTTCTTAAGCCATGTGCTTGACGCTTCTTTGTCAACATGTGGCAAACTGAGTTCTTGAAGGTGTTTACCATGGAGGGCCATGCTTTTCCATTCAGTGATGTGGTTTGCTATCAGATCCTCATGATCGTCTGTCAGAGATTGTTTCTGGGATAAGTTGAGACATGTTAGATGGGTGTCGGCTTCACAGATGGCTTGGTGCATGAGAGAACTAGTAGTACGGTTCAGGTAGTACTGTCACAGCTGTAAAACCTGCTTATTGTGCAGTATTTTGATGTCGGTAAGCCCGCCCCCCCTCTCAGCTCTCGGAAGCAGTGTTCTATGTACATTCGAATGTACGTGGTGTTTCCAGTACTCAGTCATGCTTGTTCTAATCAAGCGCTGCAGACTACTTAGTTCTGTAGTAGTCCAGGAAATGATTCCGAAAGAGTAACAGTGAAGGTATAGCGAAGGTATGAATGGCTTTTATAAGATTTTTCCCGTTAAGCTCTGTCCTCATCAATGATTCAAACCTCGTTTTGAACTCGTCCTTGAGTACATTCCTTATTTGTCCATGGTCTACTCGACGTGCTTGCTGGAATCCCTAGTACTTGTAGAATTCGCTTTCAAATAGAGGCTCGATCATTCTTCCATTAATTGTTTCATATCCCCGGAGCTCGACTTTCCTTTTCTTTATGTTGAATGTTCGACACTTGTCCAATCTAAACGATATTTGAACATCATTGGAAAACATTTCTGTGAATCTAATCTATTCTTTTAGCTGTGCATTGGTTGGAGTGTACAGCTTCATGTCATCCATGTACAGTAAATGGGACACAGTGAATGAGTTGTGGTTGCCTTTCACACACAAACCCGTAGAAGCTCGTTGGAGAATGTGTGAAAGAGAATTCAAAGCAACACAGAACCACAAGGCACTTAAAGAATCTCCCAGAAAAATACCTCGCTTTTTGGGAATTCTGATATTTTGGTCTCCCTTGTCAGGCATGAGGATACAGATGTTCCACCCCATCATTACTTTCTCCAGAAATCCTACCAAAATTGGATTGACTTTATAGGTATTCAAAACCTCAAGGAGCGAAGAGTGCGGTACCGAGTCAAAGACTTTTTGATAAACAGTGAAGCAGCACGACAAATTTCTATTTTTCTTGTAACTCTGCTCATGGATGATCATGTCCATGTTAAGTTCTTTGCACCCTTTCATGCCTCGTGTACATCCTTTTTGTTCTTCTGCTAAGATGTTATGGACCTAGAGATGTTCACTTATTAACCTTGCGATGCAGGATGAGATGATTTTATATATAGTTTGAAGGCAAGTGATGGGACGATAAGCAGACGGATCGGATGGGTTCTCAATTTTGGGTATCATGAACGTTTTCCCTTCAAGCAAAAACCTTGGCACTTCTTCTGGGTTTCGGATAAAATGGTTTATGTGCTGCAGCAGGCGGATGTCTGTATCTGGAGTTTTCCAATTATGCCTATCCCGAATGATACTGCTCAAGTCATCTAAGGACGTCTTGACTGTCGACATGGGTGGAATGTTGTTACATTCTTCTTTTACAAATGTGATCCATTGTGCCTCCGTGTTCCTTCATTACAGACCATATCGAATTCCAGTATTTCTTAATATATGTGATCGATGGAGTACTCTGTTGTTGGTGCAACCAGTTTTAGTCCATTTCTTCTTCAAATCTCTGTAAATTGATTTCTCATTGTCCGTAAATTTTGTATTCTGTTCTCTCCTCATTGACTTAGTGTATCATTGAAGTATCGGGCAATCATTGCTTGAGTGTGTCTAGGTATTCGGTCACACACTGATTGGGAGAGTCATATTTAGAGTGAATTCTACGTCTTCGTGCAATTTCCTCCACTTTCTTCTGTAGACTTCTGCTAGGATGTCCCTTCTTGTATTCTGTCAACCGAGCTATGTCAGTAAGCACGGTTGTAATTCTGCACAGAAGTCTTTGTTGCCATCTTGGAAAGTGCCGTTCTAAATTCAAAGTGTCTTCAGCTTAAAATGTAGGAGCCATTTAATCTTGCCACAATAAGAGCTGCACAATATATAGCCGAATAATGGTGTTGCTTTCATTCAAATACCCTGGTGATATGTGCTAATTCATCACATTGACTGCCTCAGCCGGTTTACGTGAAATGTTTTGCTTTGGGATGCTAGGTCTTATTGTTGGGTCTGTGCCTCCATATTCAAGTAATGCGCGATCCTTCCCGTCTCTCAGAGCGCTTATTAATCCTTCAAGTTCTTTAGGTGATTGTGAGGTAGTGAGGTTTTTTTGTATTACAGTACACTCTGGAAGGCTTTGTGTCTCTTTCGACGGGGAAAAATCTTCACGTTGAACAGTGATCTCAGTGGCATCAGCACCAGGTTGATCTTTTTGTGATTCCAGCGTTGCTTAATTTTTCATGTGAGTGAGTGTCGGTTGGTATCAGATTGTTTCTCTTGATTACTTTTATTTGGTCTGAATGTCTCTGGGCCGTTACTGGTACATTTGGATACTGCCTAGTGAACTCATCGTACAACTTTTCTCTGTACGCTGTCATGTCTCTCGGATTTCGTTACTCTGTATGTACGCATTAAGAATTCATTTACCTCACTTACCCAAGTCATGCGCACTCGTTTACGACCTGCTTGAGTGGTCTCCGGCAATAGAGGGTTATTCCTCCTCGGAGAAACACTTGCTGCAGGTGCAGCTGGAGATGTTGGTTGGCTGCTACAAGTATCGGCAGAGTATTCTTCGAGTAACCCGGAAGAAGTCCGCCTGCTCCACTCCTGTCCACCAGTGGCTCGTACTGTCACCTCCAGCACTGACTCCAGAGGTGCCCTGGCGCTCCCCAGGCAGCGAAATATCGTGTTCCCACGAGCAGCAAGGGAATGCAAGGTCCACTCCCACAGAGCCCCTGGAGCATTTGGAAGTAAGGTTTCTTGAAAGCAAGAGTCGCCTAATCTTGCAGTTCACCATTAGACATCTTATCCTCCTCCATACATCCGCTCAGCAGGGTTGTTCCACTTTCGGATTGGAGATTTTTATTCGAGGTTTACTCCTAGATCCGCCGTGTTCTACGTTAACAGGGTCACCACTTGTAGGATGTGGCTGTTCACGCACGGACGGTCTTGGATGCAGCGTCATTAGAGTAAAGATCTTACATGACTCAGCTGATCCCTGGGGTTGGTGAGGACGTGTCAGGTATACTCCTGTACAACGGTGTTACATCTCTCAACCCCTTGACCCATTATTATTATTGTAAAAACTGAAATATTTATAGGAGATGATATGAAACTTTAAAACACTTTATCCAAAAGTTTTTGAAGTTGGGTTGAAGTATAATTTCTTGATATGTTTCTTATTATCAGGATTGAGACTGATTTCACCCCCCCCACCCCCACCAAGAAATACTTCTTGGAGAATGGGACTACTGGCTAAAAATCACTACAGACATGATTTTTGATCGTATTTGTTTATAACAGACACTTGGTTATAAATAAGTCAATAAATAGAAATGCGCAGTTACCTTTCCTTTCGTTCCATTAGCGGTATGGGCCTAACAGGCTGAGCCCCTTTGGTGGCTCAGGACTACCGCAGTCTATTGTCTTGTTTTGCGAATCACTAGCGGTATCCGCTTGTCAGTATTCGTGCAGGGGTGTGAATTGTTTAAACTTGAATGTAAAGGATGCTTCAGATTAAGATCAAAGTATATTTGAGGATATCTCTCAAAACTGTTCCATTTTTTTCTTTTTATTTTCTGGACGGAAAATGTAATGAGTATGTATTACATCTGCACGAGCGGTATTTCGCAAGGAAGTTTGGTTTAGACGTAGGAAAATAGTCTCTCAGTAGCTGTACGTCGTTCATTTACTGTTTAAGACTTGAAAGCTACTTAGCTGTGTGTATCTACCTATCACAGGGATAATACACCTTTACAAAACTAAAATGGAAGACATAATGATAATATTGTAAGAACGGGAAACCCACTCCAGGTACGACATTGCATGATAGGTGTACAGTGAAATTACATTGACTTAATCCGTATTACACGATTTGTTAGACTAAATACTGCAAAACATCTTTTGATATTTTAGAAAATTGTTATGATATATTATACGTGTTAATGTTGCTGAGAACCACGAAAAAGCTATGAGTGAAAAATACTCTAATTACGTATTTTAAGTATATTTAAAATAAATATGATACATGTACTCAGTAAAATGGTTTTTAAGACAATGGTAGAGTTTTATGGGTATTTTAGAAATTTGATGCTATTTAAAGCCATAAACAATTTGATTCTAGTATGATTTGAAAACTATTTTCTGTTAATGTTCTGCGAGTGTATCGTTTAACTTTGATGCACTAAATAATTTCTTTGATAAATTTTGTAAGTATCCTGTTCAAATAGTTATATTTATATGTAATTACTATAGGTCCGTCAATAATTCTTTTTCACTCGCTACCCTTTTCTTTTGACGTCTCTAATAAGAAAATATCTGGGGCTGTAAAACTATCTTTAAAAGGGTGCTCCGGTAGCTTAAAAATTCATATTTTGGGCTCTTTTTTCACTTGTCATCTATTGTTTATTGAACTTATCATACCCCTTTGGATATTTCTTCCCCAGAACATGGCTCTATGAGGTGACGTAGCGAAACGTGCCATATCAGTGGAGTTTTGTGATAAGTTCCCCAGAAATTACTATTTTATGTATTCTTTGTTTTTGATAGTTAATTGCTATTATTTTTCTTTGTAAATCGAAGTTCGGGGTATTTTTTTATCTCATAAACGTTGCACACATGATAAAAAGAGACGTTTTATTATGATCGATACAATCCCTAGATTTTTTGCGGACAACGAAAAATTCTAATGATTGTCTCAAAAATGGGAGGTCCTTCTATAACTCGACGCTCCTGAGGCGAATTGGTTCAACAATTTTTCATAATTTATAGTAAACTAGTTTATAAAACCCGTGGAGTTCGGGGAATATCCGTGGAAACAGTCAGTCAAGTTGATCGAGCTCCTAAAATATACCGTGCATTCGTTGAGTGAGGAAACCGTCACAGAGATAGTCATTAACTAGCGACAGAAGAAATATCGATATGTGAATACATACTCGATAGTCACTATGGATTGTAAAATATTACCGATCAGTGGATAGGTCAGACGCGTACGTGGCCTTTTCTATTCTCTGGTGTATATCTATAGGTAATAATAATTAACTTTGTCAAAAAGTTTCAAAAGCATATGACCACGTTGGGGATAATAAACTACGTTACTCTCCGGAAACAAGCGAGGGGCCATCCCATCAATTCCGATCATAGACCCAAGGCCAGTTGTGGATTTAATAAAAAAAATTAATAAAATGTGTACTGTTATCCATGTATTTTTCCAAAATGAATCGTAGATGTTTTGAGCAATGAAAATTCGAGATTAATAATAACAGTTTTTAATGACATTCCCGCTGAAGGAAAATCCGCCACTACCCGGAGGTAAACCGGAGAAAAACGCGGGGCAGTATGGGTAAGTACTAGTTCTCTGAAATCTGCGTTGATTTGTAGCTTATGCCCGAAAGATAGAGGCACACGCCCTTTAAGATGTATTGTCCCTAACTACTATTGGATTTTTAGTGAAGACTTGTAATAGCTGTGGAGACCACAACAAAAATGCTAGAAAAAGAACAGTTAACACCAATGGATTTGTCATATTTTTCTGGATGTACATAAGTGAAAATATTGGTTTTATGAATGAATGTTAATTTTTTAGAACGTGAAATGTTTGAAAAAAGGGAATATTGTTCGTTTTTCCCAATATGTCGACTGTATTGTAAAATAATATAAGGGTACCAAAAATATTTATTCTGCAAATCATTACTGTGCTTTTGACAACATTTAAAAATTTCAAGCTTCTATTTGTAAAATATAATGAGATTAGTTTTTTACGCACTCTCCGGCAAGTGAAATTAAAATCATGTTTTCAATAAGCGGCCAGCGGTGCATTACAGTCGTGCGCGTTGTTGCCGCGCGTATTGAGTCCACTGACTGGGCTCCATAGTTAAGATAGTTATAACAACCGCTCAGTGAAAACATGGTTTTATTTATCACTTGCTGTACGCTGCGTAAATAGTTTTAAACGTTTTAAGTAAAGTACAACGTGAACATGACACTTTGAGTGCGAAAGTATAGTTTTTATTCTTTAATAATGTGTCTGGTCGTTTTAGCAATATTTTTGAATAAAAGGACTCGTTATATTTTTCAAGTAGAAACTTGGAATTTTATGTTGTCACAAACAACGGTGATCATTCACTGAATAAGAATTATATTTGGCACTCCTGGTGTATTTAATAAAAAGCAATGAGTATTGTTTTTTTTAAGTTTGAAATCTAGGACATAAATGTTGAGTGACTTGAAGTATCAGTGACCATTTATCTGGATAGTTCCTTGTAGTCCAGAGGTATGCGATCTCTGATAGAAATAAGTATGTCGATTTATCACACCGGTAGTGATGGGTCTGGGACTACTGGTAGTGTCTTATAGAATTTTTCCTCGTAAATAATTTCTTTCGTCTTTTGTATTTCCGTGTCTGTTACATTTTTCTATTTTCATTATTGAGTTTTTATCAGGAATAAGGTTTTCATTGCTTCAATTTTTCAGAGACATTCCTAACCAGAAACCTGTTTGCATATTTTTTTTATTTATTATTCACGAGATAATGCGTGTATACTTGTAATTTTACACAGCGAAATACTTTTGGACACCTCTGCGACTACCACGTGAACAACAGTGCAATTGCTGTGTGGTTGCAGGTACCTCGTGTCATAGGTACTTCTTTTACAAAGATTCGTAATTTTTCATTCGAAACTACCTTCTTTTCTAAACCCGTCGGCTTCTTTTTGAAGGGTCTCGGTCAGAGGTAACAAGAATGAATCGTACCTTGGCTCTGCGTGCACCTGTGACAAACTCAAAACGTTGCTAGTAGCAGCATATTTAGTTTGAGTATTCCGATTCAAGAAAGTTATGTTTATGATTTAATTATAATAACTCGGGAATAGCTAGAAACAAAAACAATTTATTAATTTTTCTGAAAAAAAAAAAGAAAAATGTTTTGGTATTGCCGATTTTTCACGTTTCTGGGCGCTGTCTATAACACTTGTAAGACATTAATGAACTTCTTTTGAGTAAATATTATGTTAAGAATACCTCCAGGAAAAACTTCCATTATTACAATTAAAAATTTGAATACTTTTCATAGAGGGACAATAGTTTTCACAACGTCCAAATTTCGATTAGCGTTTTCAACACCATGTGTTGATGTATTACCACTTCAACACAATGTTTCTATCCAGATATAGAAGGTAAAATGCTCTGACCTTCGAAAATACATTACTGCCCTGTTTTATTCCGAGGCACTGATAACATTTCTGCTTGCAATTTTGTACTTTTACTCACACTTCTAAGCACTTCGAACCACTGTAAATCAATTCTTCCCCTTTCACAATCACATTCCTGTCCTTTAACGCACGTCGTAATTTGATTTTCGTCTCGTGCTGTATCAATCTTCGTCCGATGACTTCGTCTCTGGTGACTGGAGTCTTGTGTTGTCGTCTGTGGTGACTGGAGTCTTGTGTCGTCGTCTGTGGTGACTGGAGTCTTGTGTCGTCGTCTGTGGTGACTGGAGTCTTGTGTCGTCGTCTGTGGTGACTGGAGTCTTGTGTCGTCGTCTGTGGTGACTGGAGTCTTGTGTCGTCGTCTGTGGTGACTGGAGTCTTGTGTCGTCGTCTGTGGTGACTGGAGTCTTGTGTCGTCGTCTGTGGTGACTGGAGTCTTGTGTCGTCGTCTGTGGTGACTGGAGTCTTGTGTCGTCGTCTGTGGTGAATACGAACCGTAAGTTCAACGAGAGGGGTTTTGAAAGGATGTCCTCAGAATATTATCCAATCGTAAGTTGGCTCGTGAAATTGGATTTATACCAAGGATGAATATTATTCGTCCGAGAGTATTGTGAGAATTAAAATTGACTTCCTGTGACACTACCTGAAGTTAGGTTATTTTTATTTACTTCTCTTCCTAAAGCACGTTCAAGTGTGTATTCAAATCTTGAGAACGCAGAAATTATTTTGTTTGTAGTATGCAAATAATATAACATATATATGTGAGTGTTAAGAGGTGCAATGTCTTATTGGAGAACAGTACCCTGTAAGACCGGTATTTTACGATCATATTTCTATGCCAGGTATCTATTATCAAGTATTTCTGATAAAACACGTGACCGTGTCATGCACAATCTTTGATAATAGTTTAGTTAGTATCATGTATCCTTGACAATGATCTTGTTGAGAGAACCTTTGATCACATCTGTGACTAAAATATGATTGTGTAATACCGGCCTAAGCGCATGAAATGGTGAGATGAGCGCTCGGCTACCTGGGCTGCCTCATATTCGATTAAGTGCGCTATGTTCTATTTTTACGGCATATTCTCAGGGATCGATAACTTAAAAAAAATGTATGAACTGGATTTGTGGGTATTTTCTCTATATTGTTTTTATTTAATACTTAACTCAAACGTTGTTGTGAAATATCTTTCATTTTCGTTGCATGAACCACTATTTTGTATTGTGATAGGTTTTTTTCCTGTGTGATAACATTGCTACTCCAATCATAGAAATCCGGAAATGTCGAGTTGTCTTCAGTGGGTTGTTTCATGCGGAGAAACTTCTTGTGCTGTGGATATCCCGACCCAGTGAACCTTCTCCATGGAGTCAAATGTAGTTATGTTCTGTTATTGGGAAATTTGCGATCCAATAACTTCGTTGATCTTGTGATCGTTCTAGGTTTGAGTTAAAGATTATACGAGGGTGGGTTGATGCTTCTACGGAACTTTCCCCTTTTTTGGCTTGGACGTTGTAAGAATCTGGAAGTGGCTTATGTTCAAATTTTGTTTTCAGCTATATTGAACAAATTACCATGCATTTGATTAATAATTAATTGACTCTTAATTTCGAAATGGTTATCGACAGTCTTCTGAAGTGTTTCTTCTTGCTGTCAAACTGACAATTTAGATTTTCCTGTAGTTTTTTGCATATACACATAATCCGAACACCTAACTCTGCAGTTGGTGTACTATTTTTTGGGTAAATTATTTGTATTAGCTTCTACGAGTCGTGCTACGTATTTTGTGAGGTGTATATGCTACAAGGTCTTAGTTTCACTTCCATTCAAGCGTGATAACAGTAATATATTGAATGGGTGAAGAAAACGCGCTTTCCGGCCAATGTTTGTGATGCGCCGAGTTTAATCTTCCAGTTTTGGGGAAGCGAGGCGCATTCATTGTGATCCGTGTACGCTACTAGGATGGTGGATCGATACGCGTTCGTACTACCCTGTGATGTCAAGTTGTGGCGGGAGGGAGAGCTGAGTGTGCAGCCTCCTGTGGGGCGTGTAACCGTTATGGCCGCGTGTGCATCGATGTGATTTGCGCGGGAAAGGCTTTCAATGCGTGCGTGCTAGCCTTGGCGCAGTCCGGGCATATACGCATGCGTACTCTCCTGCATGCTATGTTGTGAAGCCATACTCCTCACCTGCGATGGAGAGTAGTGTACCACAGTCGGACAGTTCTGCTCTCGGAAGAAGCATGCGTGCGCTCACGCACTGATCGAAGTGACTAGGTGCAACATTGCTGGAGTTACAATTTACATTTGCAGTTTGTCAGTTTTACCATTGACACGAGTTCCGCGTGTGCTGGCAGCGTGTCGTGATCCCTTTAGGTTATTTAATGACTGTTCTTGGGCGCCCGCGATGAAGGAATACTGCGAGTTCGGATTGTACGTTGCTTGAATGGTGTGGAAAATAGTTGTGTATGTGTGTTTAGCCAAGTTTTGGATCCAGTGAAATCATTTTTGGCGTAATCCTGTGCTTTTAGGCAGATGGTGGGGAGACTGGCGCTGGAGACGCTGCGCGCTGTAGCCGACACGCCCGAGGACATCTGTGCTGCAATGGACATAATCAACAGGGCGGCGAAAGACCCCGGTGAGTGAGTGTGTGTGAGTGCATGTGTGTGTGTGTGTGTTTTGAGTTCAGAATTGTCGGTCTACGACCGCTTCTGTTGATGTCTTCTTGACTGTGTACCCTGGGCGTGAATGTATTGGTCTCGCATGTCATTTGTATATTTGCATGCATATGGAATATATTTATGAAGAGGAATTTCTTATAGAAACCGCCAATGTTTATTTTTCTGTAAGCATCCAACTGAGTATATAGTTTGATTTTGCGAGTCCTGGAGTATCCGATTCTTAGCTTGTTGTGAAAATGTCTAAGGAGATGAAATGTCAATACACTCATCTTGCAACATGAAGTCTGAAACTATTTGGGCCAATTCTATATTGCTGGGAGGAAAGAAGAAGATTGTGCTATTAGTGAAGATGCTGTATAATTAATATTTTGATTAGGTTATAATACCTAATTCAACATATGAATTGAGATGCATATTTTAACTTGGTGACGATCATTATTTTATTTTTATTCCCAGTTCTTGGATCAAGATATTGTGATACAGTACTGTATAGTTTTTACTTTTAAATAATTCCCTTTGGACTGTTTTGGGTACTTGTATGAAAATTGCATTATAGTCTAAGTGAAAAACTTATTTTTAATGTGTTAGTTGGTGTAGGAATGCAAAAATTACTTGTGGGTGATGTGAACTTTTTCTAATCATATTAAAAAAACTATTCTCTTGGAATGAATAAATGTTTGTTATTTTAATGACTAACAAGTGATACTTGAGTAGAAACTACCCATTTCTAATTCAGAGTTTTTATACCCTTTCCAGGAGTTTCTTGGGACAAAAATTCTGTTTTCATTTACTCAAGAAATACTGATAAAACATTTTTTAAATTAAAGATGGGAGTTAAATGGACAATTAATAGTAATTCAGCAAATGCTCAAATTGTGTGAATGATAATTGTTTCTCAAACATGAGGTAACTTTGAAACTTTTAATTGTGGTGTTGGGAATGTAGTTGTCTAGTTGTACTATTCTGATAGTGACAGATAATTGAGTATTCAGCTTACGTGTTCAGTTCATACAACTTATTGAATTTTGTTTTGTACAGTTCTTTTTATCATTGGGGTAGTTGTCATTTCTTATTTCCTATTCAGAGCGAATAATGGAATGGATAATCAAATCTTCCATGATTTTATTTGTTTTGTGAAATAATCATTTATGATGACTCAATTTGACTAAAATTGTGGCATTTTGAAGTAGACAATGAAGTAGAGTTAAACTTTTGTGTGTGTGGGGGGGAGATGTTTATGTTAAATGTTCAGTACACCAATGATGAGCAATGATAGCTTGAAAGATACCAATGCCTGAGGATGTAAACTTCTGTTTTGGTTTGGATATGTTTTTTCTGAATTCTCCTGTACAGTCAATTTCAAATGGAAACTTTTCTCTTTTTTTTTGATTGGTTTAAAGCAGATTTATTATGTAAAATAACATTTCATGAATGAAGAATAGATATATTCTTTGATATACTGTCTTTATTTACCCTGTCTCCACTTATATATATTCTGTCTTTATGTAAAAATATAATCACTATTTGTATTACATTCAATGTATCAGAACAAAAAAAGGCAATGCTTAGTAAAAGGTTTGTTAGTAATTATTGCTAATTTCTTGGAAATAAAGTTTTGTTTTGATTTTGTGAATGTTATGAATGTTGAGTTCGTGCAAGCACAGGGTTCATATCATTTCAAATTAATTCTGCCTGATTTAGTTATGTGTATGGTTTTGATGTGTGTGCCTACAAGTATTATTGAGTCAGCATATCCATTTCTTCATATTATTTTGTAATTTTATTGTTAGAAATAATCATATTCTGTAAAGATCTCATAGTGCAAGTGGTAAATGTGTAACTATTGACTGGGCTGTGTGACAGTGACACACCCTCCCTCATTTTCTGTGATGGGGTTAAGTAGTAGGATTACTACTTGAATGTTTTTTAACTTTGACATTGAACTTCGGTTAGGTTTCCAAGAATAAGTGGATACTTCCAATTTGCTGACCATTCTAAAATTCAGATTATTCTATAACAAAAGGGACCCAGAAAAGTTTCTGCTTTAATGAAGTAATTCTCCAGGAATGCATATTGTGAGCAGCACTGCAATATTGTCCGATTCAACCAAGAAATAGGAATTTGATGTAAACACTTTGTTTCATTTAGTTTTGTTGTAATAAAGCTGAAAAAGTATGATATAAAACATCATTCATTTATATGGTATTGTTGTGAAGCTATTAAACATATTTTCATGAAAGAGATACCTTCAGAACTTTCAATGGGATTCCAGTTTTGTGGTGTGTTATTTATATTCTTATTTGTTAACACTGAAAACCGAGATTGACATGACAATTAGTATATAATAATGTATTGCTTCTCGATAGTGGCCAGTGTCACAGAGGGCAGGGGTGATCTCTCACACGCTGCAGGGAGGTCCTTGGCTTGGATAGAAATGTTAAAAAATGAATGAACTATTAGGTATTTAAAAGAATTCAGTTACTGATATTTTTTGTCTGTAAATGAAGGGGAGGTAATAACTGCTCCTCAGAAATGAGCCAGGTCACACATATTGGCATTCTTCTATGAGACCATTTAAAGCGGATGTACAGTTCACCATTTAACGACAACAAGTGTATATAATGAATTTATTTGTAATGCACTTTTTGTTTTGAAATGTTTAATATCGTATTTCAATATTTACAATGATAATCTTTGTGTGACACAAACATTTTGAATACTATCAAGACACTGAACATATCTTCATTAAAATAGGCTTGTGGACATGTTTAAGATGTTCATTGGTGTAGGAAAGATCCAATTCATTTGCTGTATTAGCTATTAAAAATGTTTAAGTCCTATTAATAGATTTTAAGGTAATTTTGTCAACATTTGCTTCTATCAAAATATTAACTTGTAATGTTTTAACATATTTTAGTTTGAAAAATGGGACGCTTTTTCAGTGAGTTAAAAGTGTAATTTGCCCAAAACTGCTTGCAATTTAGCCTAAGTTACTGGTAACTTGTATTTATATAAGTGTAGTGCTGTTTATTCAAGCACTATATTGGATTTCATTTTATTGACGATTCAATAATTTTAAAACATTAACTGTTTTGTGAGCTTCTTTTATAATCCTGCTTTATTGATGCCATGTTTTCTATAAAGACTCTACTTACACAGCTGCAGTTGTCTTGACTTGAGTCAGTAGCGTATTGCTGAAGACCTAAGCAAGCTTGTGTGAACAGAAGTTAATATTTTGCCCAAAAAATTCGTTTAATGCTATTGGTTGATGTTATTTTATTTCATGACTTATGAAATAATTGGTTATTAATTTATATTATGATTATGACCTTAAATGTGTATGTACCATGTACTGCTAAACAAAAGGATTTGATAAATATTTGATGTTGATGCAAGTGGGAAGCAGAGGGTTGGTTGTCTGGTTCTATCTCACCCCGGGTGGTTACAANGTATAAGAGACAGGTGCATGGATTGCCTGAAAAACAAATCAATTGAAATAGTATGGGTGTAGAATCTTAATAAATTGATAGAAAATGTAACTGATATTGTTTACAGTTCTATGAGGTTCTATGTTATAACCAACAGGATGAATGAAAATAAAATATGCCTGCTCATTGTTCAAAAATGTTAAACACATTATTGCAGCATTTCACAATTCCATAAAATAAAATAATCTAGAATACAAGTAGAAAAATTGTTTTTAAACATTGGTTGACTGCGTCTCTGAGTTTCTATCTCCTCTTTGTGTCTTAAATTGAATTTTCTTTAGCAACTTGACTACTACCCCTCTGGAAAACTATGTAATTAATTTAAGGAAGCATTACTGACTTTTTCTGGTGATAGATGTGGACTTTCCAAAATAGTTAAAGTCACAGTAGAAGTGTAAGAGTGCATATATGATAAAATTTTGACTATTTATTGCTGTTAAAGTTCAAAAATGCAATTGATTGTAATGAATTAATTGATCAAAATATATTTGGTGTATTCATTTTTATCGTGGAAAACTAAGGCTGGTAATTTTCTGTAGACTTAAATAATTACTATTAATTCTGAACCATGAATTTTTGTGGTTCCTCCCTTGTGAAGTTTCATATTTCTTATTTTGTTCAATTGTATTTCTGTGAATATAGTGTTTGACTGTGTACAATAGTTTGTGTTGTTTGGAAGACTGTTGAGTTAATTGCATTGTGTATCATGTCACAAATGCACTGAACATCTTGTGAAACTTTTAAATTGAGCTGGCCGAGCTTCTTAAGGGTACAGAAAAGACAGGGTTGTAGTTCGTTATAGAACCATTGTATCTACATGGTTCTATAACGGTTAATAAATGAAGATCTATTGAAAGGGCATGATCGTATTTTTATTTTTAATTCATTATATCTGCCTCTAATTTTTCCCCCCGGGTGTGGCATAAATAGAACTGCAATTGGTTAAGTATTTTATCTGCGTTTCATAAACCTCCTAAATCTGACTACCCTTGTGCCTCCTCCTGAGGATTCCAAAATGTGGGGACACTATTGCTTACTTCTGATCACTGGATAATCAACATTTCTGAATTTATTATACAAAAATCTACTTTTCACTGTGTCACTTAAAGCTCATTTACATCCATTGATTCCCGTAAACGTAATTTCATGCAACATTTATGCATGATTTTATCTCTTCTCTAACTACTGGTTGCCTTGTAGATGCTGTGAATTTGTTGCAATTTGTATTCTTGAGATATGCTAGCTGAGAGTGCTTCATTTGCATTACGGGGTCACGGATGGTGATTTTTTAAATTTTATTAGTCAACCACTCTCACACACTCATCTTGCTGATTTCATTACCAGTTACCTTCCACTTTATTTGACCATTCCTTTTAGCTGTCCATTATTTTATATTCATGTTTAAGCCCAGTCTGAATTTTGAGTTCCGTTTCCATTTCATTTAGTGTTATTGCTCACACAGTCCTAGTAAATATTTTTTCCTTGGAAATAATTTAATTATGCTATTCAATGACGAAATTGTTCACAATTGAGCTATGTTATTGTATGAGAGGTCAGCATGGCTCAGTGGGCAGAGTACTGAGCTAATGGCTGAATGACCAGGATTCAATCCCTGGTGGGATGCGGAATTTTTTATCACACCTCAACATCCGGACTCACTTCCAGGCCTATTTTGTTTGCTGTAAAATGAGTACTTGATCTTTTCAGGGGTCATTCTGTCTGGAGTGACATTTGGCCACATTTCTCTCCCCTTCGTGCAGAGGCCTGGTAAATGCCTCTCTACCCTCTCTAAACCCCATAGCCACCGTCGGGGCCCAAAGGGGACTTAGTATTTTTTATCATCATATCTGTTGGATGCTGGTGTGAGAAAAAACAAGAATAAGGAGTTGTACAGTGTACTTGATTTCTTTTTTGATAAAGTGTGTTGATGTATTCAAGTGTTGTCTATCCTTAATTGTTTAATAAAATTGGAATTATGAGGAAATAATGAAAAAAGGGCCAAGTGTTCACTACAGTTTTAATTTTTCTTTATGTTTAAAATGGTCTAGGGAAACTTGCTGCTTGATGAATATCTCTTGTCAAGTTAAGGATTATTCAGTTCCCAATGATATGTCCAAGATATGATACTTCTGCAGTGATTGCTCTAATGTTAGTTCTGCAAGTGAGAGGCAAAGCTGTATTTTTATAATCATATAAGAGTTTTTTCACCCTCTAAATTTAATGTGTTCCCCAAGAAACAAATGAAACTCAAGTCCCTGAAGGTTGATTCTTCAAAAATCACAGTTTGCAGAGTTTCATTGATGCAGAATCTAGATTCTTGTGTGCACTCTGTGATTTCCTGAAAAATACTTCCATAGAAATTCTAGGGAGAGATTAATATTCTCAAAGTCAAGAGAAATTCATGAAAGTGTTATGTAAAAGAACTCTTAAAAAAATATAGTAAGTTCTTTAATTTTACCATGTTTAAAATGGTGCTTTCTAGCTTATTGTTATAAAAAATAAAATGTTGGCCATTGTTGACTGGGTTTGATTGCAGCTTTGAAGATTGTATTTTAAAATTTTGTCATCCGTACAGTTGAAAGAAGGAACAACTTACATCATTCATATGCCTGTTTTCGACACACAGCCCTAGATTCATCACCCTTGGACAAGAATGGAGCCGAAAGAAATTGGTTGTCTTAGTATTTTCCCCCAAAGCTTTAGTTTGTAATATTGTTGAAGTGTAAATTAATTTGGTTGGACATAAAAGTGCTAACCTTGTGTTATAACATTTGTTTGGATTCTTCATACACCCCTGTTCTCTGGTAGAGGTAATGGGACTTTTTTTGCTGTCAATATTGGAATTGAAGTGATGTTGCTACTTAATGGTGTACCATTGACATAGTGTTGTAATTAGAAAAAAATTGATTAATAACTAAACAAAAAAGGAAGATTTTGAACTGTGCAATGTCTTTTACTTTTTAGGCTAAAATGCTAAGCATGAATGTCAAAATATTATTTATTAACTTGTTAAAGTATTTAATATTTGTGTATGTGAATGTTATGTAATGTAATAGTGAGCATCACCTCTTTTGCCACCAACGAATTCATACTAATTTCAATTTTAAAGTCCTCTTTCTTGCATTACATTGCTTTAGCTTCTGTCAGATAAAAAATAGTGGTAGACTTTGTGTTGGAAAGTGCTAACAACTTGCAAATTCCTCCTATGCAGGGTAATGGTAATGCTTATTTAGCTCCACATTTAACTTGCAATTTTGTGTGAGAAGCATAGCTGGACAGGAGAGGTTAATCCATTTA
Source organism: Laupala kohalensis (assembly GCA_002313205.1). NCBI lineage: Eukaryota > Metazoa > Arthropoda > Insecta > Orthoptera > Trigonidiidae > Laupala > Laupala kohalensis. Next base: position 312,880 of record NNCF01126352.1, on the reverse strand, counting down.
TCTGTAACTAGAATAAGCCCTAAAGACCCACTAAAGTACGCTATGTAACCGTTGACACTAATATCGGTCTTTTTACATTATTTTTTCGTCTCACCCTTTCCTCCCCTATATGTAAAAATACAGTGTTCCTATGTCAACTCATCTTAAACATAACGACATTGATAGTTGAAACATCTCGTCAACCCTAAAACTATGTATCCGATGCAGTTTTTTTAATATTTCAATATTAGTTTTCAATTATTTTAATCCATATCCCCATTTCCATCCCCCACTCAAGGGACAGCTATTGGTGTGTTTGTTTCATGAGGGCTGAGTATAGACTTATACGATATCGAGATTTCACTATCAACTCAGCGGCGCCGAAAATTGTGGACTCGTCATTGGTAAGTCATGATATTTTTTCATGGCATCCCCTTCCCTAGGGATGCTGGAGTTTGTACGGGCTGATTGTGAACTCTGACGTCTTTGAGAAGGTCGCTACTAATTTCAGCGACCCTGAAAACTACTATCTCTACACTAGTATCGGTCACTTTCGATAATTTTTACATTTCACTCTTTCTCACCCCAAGACAAAGGGTGTTCATTCCTTATACGTGGCGATAGTGTACTTATCTGGCAATGAGGGTGTCACTTCACTTCTGGGGTTCCAAAAATGATTTATTCTATATAAATATCGGTCGTTTTTATTGTGTTTACCTCCTTCATTCCCACTCCTACCCTAGTGATGCTACCGGTATATTATCTGCAATGTGGACTAATTGTTAACTTAGGAAGCATCTGGGACGTCCTTATTCATCCTAACGCCACCGAAAAATATGGTTTCGAATCTAATATCGGACTTTTCCATTATTTTTACATGTTATCCCCTTCTCACCCCCTCCCTAAGAGTGCAAGGGATATCTTACCCCCATAGTGCTTGTTGTCATATGGTCAGTCATCTGTGTATAAAGTTTAGTTGAAATTGCTCCAGGCACTCGAGGTATTGTAGGTTTCATATATAAAACATTCCAAACCCCATTTCATCCCCTTAGGGATGGGTTTTCGTAAAATCGTTTCTTAGCGGACGTCTACACCCTAAAAGGAACCTATCTGCCAAATTTCAAGTACACACACACATAGATACACACGTGTATTTTTACATTGCTGCAGTGTGTTCAGTAATAGGGAGAAGTGAGGATGAGCAGGATGGTAGTGTAAGAGAATGATTCCCTGAGGAAGACGTTATATTGAACGTCGAAACATAGGCAGAAGTTGTCTTTTAATTTTTTTACCTTTTTCCTGAGTGTTGGTTGCTAAATATATATACACACGGAAGTCTTGAAAATAAATCGACACTGTCTTCTACAAATTAAAAAGTTATAGAGTTAATGGGAAATAGAAAGAAAAGCGCTTGAAAATCGTGCAATATCGTTGATCTTTCTACATCCTTTACTAGCCCTGTCGCCCAACTCGCTCATAAAATTCGACAATCCAGTGAATGCATGTCTAGAAATTGCATTTACCTTCTACGTTGCACTATCTGTAAAAGTTCGTATATAAGAGAAGCAACTACTCTATTGGAATGAACGATCACAGAGCTTCTTGTAAGAAATCTATTTCTTCTTTGCCACTCCCCTCCCATGCTAAATTATATAATAAAAAAACGAATGTTTTTAAGTTTTAATTTCGGAAACTTTCCCCAAACATTCCCAATCCATAGATGTAAAAACACGTGAATTAGGTTTCATCTGGTCCCTAGAAGTCTCTACCCATCCCGGTTTAATTAGGCAACAGTTCGTTCTTCAAAATTCTATTTCAAATTTCCCTCGTACTTTCGTTTTCATCGAACGGTCGGCCAACGTAATGCGAAGAGCGTAGACTTGGATCGTTCTCTATACTCCAAGTAATGTAACTTTGCCGAAAATTAGGCAAAATGGCTGCTTAACACAAATTACCAACTTCTACGAATTAGTTATATTCAAATAAGTATTAATAGTAATCACAAGCGCGACTGTTTTCTGTTAAGAAATGCAAGTTAATAACATTTCAAACTGGCACAAAGTAATATTTGTTCCACACGCTCGATGCAGAAAATACAGAATAGCACATGAAATGAATTGGTGTCCGAGGCTGGCGAAGGATTAGAGTTTTGAGAAATTCGACTGTCCTGCCAACATAACGAGAGGTACAAATAATATCACTCTTATGGGCAATGGCGAAGTAAAAGCGCTGGCCAGGTTGAGCACGAGCTCTGTACCAACGTCAAGTCAGTTAGAAAAAATAAATGAATTAACAATTTATTATCCAGAGAGCTGCTGCAAACTGCTTATGACCATTTTGAGGACAATAAAGTAATTTACTGCAACTAATATACAATAAACTAAGAAACAGTGCGTTTCCGTTTATTTCCTAAGTTAAATTTTCTGGAAGCAAAGAAACATGACTTCGAGTATACGTGTCTGAGGAAAACTGTCCCCCGTAAAGGTTCCGTCAAATTTGTGATTTTCGTATGTTTTTCTGTCTATTTTTCATTAACTGAAACTTTTTAATTGATATATGTATGTAAAAGCAAAATATTTTTTAATAATAATATAAACATAATTTCTTAAACCATTATCGGTTTTATTAACTTTCATTAAGATTTTATTTGTTAACCATGCTTTGACAGTGAGTAGCGTGGTGGTCAGATGTTTGTCTTATCTCGCATCATCGGAAGGGACGAACTGTTCTTGTTCCTGGTCATCTGGGTTGCTTATCCTTTAACTATTAAGGAAGTTTAACTCCACATAAACTTTGTCCGCCTTTGATGGAAGGATTGTACAGTTTGTACTACTTTAATAATTACTACTAATTCCCCTAATATACTGAATCTTCTCTCAAGGACAGTTACTTGAAATTCCTGTCTGTTATTTTTGTGTTGGCGATTGGAAATTCTAAGTGTGTGTGTGGTGTGGGTGGAGCTAAAATATCTCCAACAAAGTGGCGGGGGGGGGGGGTAGAAATATTTTAACTGCTGCAACCCTTGCATCCTGTCCTTCCTGCGAATTCTACGAGCTACCATACGATTCTCCACATCTTAAGTAGTTTTAAAGAAAATATGCTTGTGATGAGGTAAGGTTGATATGAATTGTTTTTATTGATCCTGGTTTTCGGCCGCTAATTTTTCTCTCTCAAGATAATAGTGTTGGGGGAGGAGAAGGGCGACTACCTCTTGATGTGAAGCAGGTGAGGTAAACCCCAGCCGAAAACCTCAAGTTCAACCGAGAGCGGGTCGAAACCACAGTTCTGCCCAGCAGTGCATAGGGAGCGAAGACGCTATCACTTGGTCACGGCAGTCTGTTCCATTTACTGGAATGATTTGTACTCTAATTGCAATGTTACTGAAATGTGACTGAAAATGATTACTCTAATTTGTGATATTTCATAAATCATATTGAAGTACCTTATCAACCATAGTATTCAATCACAAAATCTGGATTTAAATTTTGGTGTAACATCAAATCTTCGTGCTACGATCTTCGTCTTTCGAGTCTCGAGAAAGCATGAGAAGATATGTTGACAAAGAAACACTTTTTTTAATTTCATGTGATACATTTATTAATCTTTTATGTTGGATTCGATTGAATTAATATAGGACCACCCCAGTGTAGCAGCCTGAAGTAATAGCAGTAAAACCCCGTTCAGGAACTTGGCGCTAGTCGCTTCTATTGCTTGTGCATCGAAGTTTTTTTCTTTGGTGATTTTTGACATTACCGCGTACCATTGCGTTCGTTCTGTACGGCTCCTATCTCGTATTTAACCAAAAGTACTCAGACTTCGATGCTTATTATAAGTATTGTTACTAGGTGACCTAACCCCTTTTGATAACTTTTTGAAGTTGGAGCAGATTACTCTTAGCAACGGATAGATTAGTATATGCTTCTACCGGCTCTGGATAAATTGACGAGTATTCGTGTTTATATGAATAATCATTGAGTGAAAAGAACTTATGTATAAAAACTAATTACATGGGAATGTGATTATGTGGATATCTCACGTTCAGTTCAGTGTTTTCAGAAATGTTTGGAAAAGAACATTGCTGTGTTTACGTACATCAATTCTCTGGAAGATGGCGTCTTGGCGTATTACAGAGTTATTTATGTATTTATCTGCTTAAAGTGTGGAGAACCGGAGCGGAGATAACTAATTCGTCATATTACTTTGTGTTTGTTGTCAGAACAATGGAGATATGAATTTTGACTACATTAAAATTGTCAAACACTTCGACAGAATATGCATTACATATTGGGAATTCGTCGAGATGTTGATGTAATCAGGAAAAGGTGACATCGTTCGAAAAGTTATATTAATTCACACACA
>NNCF01126352.1:254371-308366 GCA_002313205.1 Laupala kohalensis | reverse complement strand
ATATATATATATATATATATATATAATGTTATATTATGAATGAATGTGAATGGACATTTAACATTGTATTCATTTTCCATGATATGGTAATTGGAGGATCCATCTCCGTGCTGTTTGATACTACGGAGGAACAGATATCTTTAGGTTAAGCGTATAAATACAGCACTGGCGTATAAAATGTAATACAAATTTTTTAAATAGACATTTAAATTGGAAACATATTTATGGACATTTAATGTTATGTGGATTTACTGTTGGATTTAACTTACTATAATCATGTGTGTACTTACAGTGCAAAGAGGCTCAATGGATAAGGTTTACATTGAAACAAATATAGACTGGCAACGATTAGAGGTGCAATTTTCAGTGTTTTAGTGCGAGCAAAGAAGAGGAATTTGTGTATAATCCGTCGATTACACTGAAAAACCTATATATTGAGATAGGTCCCTAAATGTTACAATTGCTCCATGACGTAAAGTTTTGTTAATGGATAAGCTCTAGGTTTGGAAGCCATAACACCAAAGGCACAAGTCAATGGTTTTTGATTCAGGAAGTATACGTGGACAAAACACAAGCATAACCTCACTTTTGATATGACATCAATATCTCAGGAACGGATAATGTTTTCGACGTCTTGTTAAAACTAGGGCGAGGTTGAAAGAAATACTATCCTAGAGGGTATAAGAAGTATATTGTGCTATTCATATTTCGAAGGTAATAAAATACTGTGCAAGGTTAAATAACTTAAAAGGGATTTACTATGGCAGAATATATTGAGGATGACGTTGAGTCAGGTCGGAGGACAGGAGGCCGTCTCCTGAGAGTCCATATATCGGTGAAAACGCCTGGTACAAGATCGGTTAGGAGCAGCTCTGATAAAGATACAGATGCTAGAACAGAGGTTGAGAATAAGTTGGAGAAAAGTGTCAAAAAGAGAATGAGGGGGTAGAAGGTGGGATATTTGATATGAGAAAGCAACGGAAGTGTTTGAAGAAAATTAAATCTGTCTTGAGCACGCTTCAGTTTAAAAAGATAGCAGGGAGAGCGCAAGATAAGATAAGGGATAATTAATGGAAATTTGGGGTGGGATATTAATACTGTATGAAGAAATTTTAGAATATAAGAAAAGAAGAGAATTTGGACGTAGTTTTAAGGAAATTGGAGCAAGTAGAAAAATGACTTAATACAGAGAATGAGGGAGAAGTGACATTTATGAAAGATATGGAGACTAGAATAACAGCATTTAACTTATCAGAAGGAAAAACAAAAATGAGAGAAATATTTCTACCGAGGTTAAAATAATGGAATCAGATAAATAAAATAGGTGATTTATCAACATTGAATGACGGGTTAAAGGTGAAAGTGACTGACGAAGTAAGAAAACTGATAACTAGATGTTTTGATAGCGTAGTAGGGAAATTGCTATTAGAAGTGCAGAATCAGCAAAATCGTATGGAAATGTTATATCTCGAGGTTTGAAAGATATGGGGTGCACGGTGGAAGAAAAGATACAAACGAGTATTGAAAAAGAAATACCTATGCTGACTCTGTAAAAGGGAAGAGGCATGTAAGTAGGGTTGTGCTAATTGAGAACATAGATAAGACAAACAGTAAAGGTATAGGAAATAGAGTTCACAATGCAATTAAGTCAGGAAAAGATATAATTCGTGAAGAGAGAAGTAATGTTGGTTGTTGTCGCTGATAAATTTTCGGAAAAGCATTTTAAAAAAGTAATAGAAGGAAGAGAAGGGATGAAAATTGAATTAGAAATGAAAATTCAGCCACGAATTGTTATTTATGGGATACCAAAGAATATGGAAGAGAAATAACTTTGGACAAAAATTTAAAGCGCGACGAAATGTAGAAGAGTTTTTCTAAGTAATAAGAGTAATTTGGGAAAACTAAAGGAGTGTTTGCAACTGGACAGTAGAAAAGGAACTCTATTTAATAAAGTAATGACGGACTTATGTGGGTCTCACCTACCGTGTAGAAGAGTATTTAGAACTGTTGAGGTGCTTAGTGCCATCGTTTCGGGCATTTCAGTCGATCATATACGGGAAAGGACATTTGCGGAGGATGTGGTATAGTAGGGCATAACTACCAAAAATGTACATTTAAGGAAGAAGAGGTGTAAACTGCAAAAGAAGAGGGGTGAGACATGATCATTCCGTAAAGGATAAGAAGTACCCAGAATATCTTAGTAGAGGCGATACGACGTGAAATAGACTGGAGATTAAGATTATACAAAATAGCAGAGAAGTATACATTGTAGTCACGAGATCGAGATTATTAGAGCAAATAGAATAGATATTTGCCTAGTTCAAGAACCTTATACTTCAAAAGGGAGAATTATGTATGTTTCAATAACTTTCAGAAGAATAACAGGTGAAAAGGAAATTCGTCAATATACACTGAACCGAAATACAGAATTATTAAGAATTGATAAGTTCTGTGATAATTATATGCAAACGGCACTTGTTCGAAAATGCGAATTTTTTGATTGTAAATGTGTACATTCAATATGCTCAGAAAGATGAAACTTATTTTACGAAAGTTAAAGAACTTTTGGATGAATACAGGGGACTTGATATCGTCATGTGGCAATTGGAATGCTAGGACAAAGCTTTTGGACGTCAAAATTACTAACGAAAGAGAGATAAATTTGGAAAAGGTAACCTTCGAATTAAAATTAACTGTCCAGAACGTATTGTAATAAAAAATTAGTTTCGGTATGTTTGGTAAATCCTCGTAATAAATAGAAGGGGTCTTCTTTTCGTGAGTCTGTGCGGGCACGAAAAGACGCCTTTTGTAATGGGACATTTTTGAACGGAGCAATTCCGTTGGTAATTTTGTAAAAACAATGAGAGCTTGACGTGTGTAGATTTAGTAATTAGTAGCATGCATTTTGGGGGAGTGTTCAAACGTGGTTTAGTCATAAGAGCCTAAGTTTTCATGTATTTTTTCAATAATTATATCAAAGCTTTATGAAAATTGTTTTCTTTGAGAAGGGTTAATGTGTTTTTTACGCGAATCACCGGCCGAACCCGATCCCTTCTATTCAAATTGTAGCTAGAGTCCTCGTCCTCGAGACCAACCCTGCCGAGTGGGCAAGGTAAGTGGGACATAAATCTGATATAATACAAAATGGCTACCTTTCCAAATTAAATATGTTATAATTGTCGCTCCAACGTGGGCACACAGGTTCCCCTATTAAATCAGTTATAATTGGCGCCCAACGTGTGGCTCTTCCTTTAATTCTATTCAAATTGTCGCTCCAACGTCGGGTTCTCCGTTTATAAAAAAAGTTATAATATATGGAAAAATACATTTAGAACAAGCAATGGTGAATCAATTTATATTACAATATCCTACAGCTGTTAAATGATGGTGATAACAGATTGGAATGAACGAAGGAAACTAAAAAGTTACCACCTGGCTATATGCTTCTGTGTATCAAGTAAAACTAGAGACGTATGTCAAGTAAGAAACATTGAAAGTTAATTGGGGCAAATTGCAGAAAGATGAGCACATTTTTACCTTTGAGGGAACTTCCTACATCTATAGCAATATACATGAGAGGGTAGAAGCATTACAAATGAGTGTTATTCATATGAGGAGTATCTGTGCGGAAAAGTGGAGATGGATATTTAAAAGTGAAAACATGGTGGGTTCGGTCACTTACTGTATTGAAGACGGAGAAATAGATTGTGCAGGCGATTACTACGAACGAAGAAACGATCAGTGCTTCGTGATACTTTACAAGAAGAATTAAAGAAGAGTATATTACAGTTTAGGGAGGCTATACGGTAGAAGAAATAGAATGATATGAATTCGTAGAGAAGAGCCTACGTTCAAACACATGGGTGTTGCTTTATCTGATAGGAAGAGGAAAGATAAAATCTAAAGAGATATGAAATACCATCAAAGGAAATGGACGCGAATCTTCGGAATTGATGGATACTGGAAAACGGTTATTAGAAGAAACACTTTTGGAAGGAAAAGGTAGCTGGATGTGGGAAGAAGATTATGAAGTATGGTAAGTAGGACGTTGGTTTGAAGTTTCAGATGTAGGGAGGGTTGTTGGAAATTTAAAGATGGGCAAAAACCCGGGATATGACGGTATTACGAACAAAATGGTAAAAGTTCTCAATGATAGCATACAATAAGAACTGACACATACACACACATTATGTACATACAATAGTTGTTTGGTATATGATTACTTCCCAAATTACTGGAAGATTGGATAAGTGAAGTTCTTGTAGAAAGTGCCAACAGAGAAAGAAAAGTGCAACTTATCACCCCGAATACTAATTACAAACTTGTGGAAAATTGATACACAACCGCGTAATGGAGAAAATTAAGAGCAGTGATTTGTTCAAGGCAATACGGGTTCCTAGGGGGGAAGAATACAGAAGATGACGTCAATAGATTTGTGGAAATAGTTCAAGGAGGACATAAAGTATATATAGCTGCTATCAGTATTGATTATAAATGTGCATGGACAGTGTGGAATGGAGTGACATTCAGTATAATGTCTTTTAGAATATAATTTAGAACCAGAATTAATAAGACAGATTAAATCATATTTTCAAGACAGAGAAATCTTTTTGGAGATAGGGGTGAAAGGTTGTCAAAGACTTAACTTGTTGATGTCCTCAAGGATCACGCACGGGACCAATATATTGGAACATTTTAAACAAGATTGTAAACTTTTTGACAGATAAAAAGGTGATCATCGCCTATGCGGATGATTTGATAATATTTGTTGAAGGAAACAGCAGACGAGAGGTGGAAGGGAATGTATAAATGCCTTGACATCGTGTATTGAAAGAATCAGAGTTCAATTTGACCATACCTAAAGAAAAAACCAACATGATAATTTTCAGCATGTCACAGGAAAAACGACGGGACCCGTGTATTAGAATAGGAGATTGTTACATAGAGAGCAAGAGAGAAATTAAGAATTTAGGTATTTTAATTGATGAGAAATTATTTTGCAAACATTTGGACTATATGGAGCAAAAAGTTAAACGAATGATGTATCAACTCATACAAACTGAAATAAGGAAATATACATTGGAACATTCAGAAGTGAGGAAATTATATAAAGGTGGCATAGAAAGTATTATAGCATATTGTGCAATTATTTGGTGACACCAGTTTCAGAAAGAAATATATGGAGAGAAAATTAGAGAAATTAGAGATTTGTTTTGGTGAATTAGTGCAGATGTTATAAATAAATAAATAAATAAATTTATTGTCAAAAAACAGTACAAACTGCGTATGACCACGTGGAGGGAAAAAAAAACTAATTTACTCTCCGGAAGCAAGCAAGGGACCATCCCATCAATTCCGATCAAGGGCCCTAAGGCAGAGGCGGATTCAAAAAATTCAGCAAAAATTCCTAGATAAGATAAAAAGTTAGCTGCGAGTTATAATACTAATAGAATGTCAATATGTTTGTAATTTTAAGCAAAAAATTACATGTAAGTTATTATCGAACTATAGATTATTCTGAGTATAGTGCTTAAAAATTGAAATAACACTAAATTCACGATTTATTGTTACAATAGACCCGCCCCTAGACAAAGCCTAGAGAACCTGTATGATAAATCCGCCTCTACCCGAAGGAAAACCGGAGAAAAACCCGGGCCAGGATGGGGCTACAGAATTTATGTACACAAACGTGCCAATGTTGAGTACACATAAAACTAAATTAATATGAGCCATAAGACAACACAATCATGCAAGAAAATAGTTTTTGAAATTGTTATAAGTTGTTTAAAAAGTACTACAGCAATGGCGTGATAAAGCACAAGACGAATTTAACTTTTGTTAAAATCAATAAATTCTTTTACAGTGTAGAAGCACTGGTGCAGGAGGTAGTTTTTAACCGCGGATTTGAAGATATTCAATTTCATAATATCTTTTATATTCTTGGGCAGGGAATTATATAGAACGATTCCCGAATGGTATGGTCCCTTTTGGCAAAGAGTGGTTGACACTCTAGGGCGATGAATATTACTACTATTGCGTGTATAGTGTTCGTGAACGAGACTGTTTCGTATAAAGCAAGGGTGGCACTTCAGTAATTCGGACTTAACAAACACGACTGTTTCATAAATATAAATGCAGGGAAGTGTTAATATATTTAATTCCTTGAATAAAGGTTTACAAGAGTTTCGGGGGTGAGATTTACAAATTATCCGAACTATCCTCTTCTGAATTCTGAAAGTTTGAATACTCTGACCGGAATTACCCCAGAAGGTAATGCCGTAACGTAAATGGGAGTAAACGTTTGCAAAATATACGCAACGGGAAATACGTGGACTAACTGCGTTAACTAAGATTCGGAATGCGTAACACAATTTGCTTAATTGGGAATTAAGATTGTCAATGTGACAATTCCATTTGAGGTTGTCTTGAATATGGAGACCTAAGAATTTTGTATTTGTAACAGTTTTTAATTGTGTTCCGTTTAAAGAAAGAGAAACCTGGGGTAAAGATTTTGTGATACTATTGTGAAATGACATAGACACTGTTTTGTCAGTGTTTACAATGAGACGATTTGCATGGAACCAAGTCGAAAGGTTAGACAAAACTTTTTGAGCATTGGCGTGTTTACATAGTAAATTAGTGTCATCAGCAAAAAGAACCATTTTGCAATCTGATGTGGATGATGACATGTCGTTCACATACAATAAAAAGAGTATAGGGCCGAGAATTGATCCTTGGGGTACTCCGCAAGTAAGTGGCTTTGTTTCTGAAAGACAACGCTCAAGTATTTTATTTTTAGTATAGGATATTTCTACTTGTTGATATCTATCTTTTAAATAAGAAGTTAGCCATTGATGTGGAAGTCCACGAATGCCTAAAGAATGCAATTTGGTAAGGAGAATTCCGTGATCGATGACATCGAATGCTTTGGATAAGTCAAGAAAAACACCCTGAGGATTTTCTCCACTGTCTAGAGATGTGGTAACATCGTTTAAGAAGGAAAATATGGCGCTTGTAGTGGAAAAGGATTTCCTAAAACCGTGTTGATCGTCAGAGAGAATGTTATATTTTGATAAAAAATCTAGAAGACGCTTATAGAACAATTTTTCTAGGATTTTTGAGAAAGTGGGTAGTAGAGATATTGGTCGGTAATTTCCAATATTAAGTTTGTTTCCTTTCTTGTGTAAAGGTTTCACTTTAGCTCTCTTAAATATATTGGGAAACACCCCTTCCGATAAAGAACTATTAAAAATATTTACGAGTGGATTTAATATAGCGTGGGACGAAGATTTAACAATAAACTCAGGTATATCATCTATGCCTCGTGAAAATTTGTTTTTTAAGGAGCTGATGATTCCCATGACTTCACTGGCGTTAGTTTCGGAAGTGAACATAGAATTGGGTATGTGGGTGGTAATAATTGGAGGACATTGATTTGGATATATTGAGTTCGTTATTTTACCAACTTCTGAGAAGTGAGAATTAAACAAACTTGCGATGTCCTGAGGATTTGACACGATCTTGCCATCGTTTAGTAAAGAAACATTTTCTTCGCGATTTTCAGAAGTTGACGTGTAATTGTTAACAATATTCCACATGGCTTTCATCCGGTTGTTCGATTTTAGTATATGCCTGTCGTTTTCCATAACTTTAGCTGCATAGACTACTTTTCGGAGAATAGTCTTATATTTACGAAAATAATTATGGAATTCGGGTGGCTGGTTATAGCGTTTTGAAAGATAATATAAACGGCGTTTGTTTTTTGAAGAAATTCTTATCCCTAGGGTGATCCATCTATTGTATTTTTTTGTGTTAATTAACTTGCGTTTTATGGGAAAACTAGAGTTGTAATGTTTTAGGAATGTTGAGATAAATACATTGAATTTGTCGTCGGTGTTTTGGCAATTGTAAACATCTTTCCATGTTTCTTCACGCAAATAATTTACGAATATGGATTTATTTATGTCATTAAACTCTCTTGTAAATTTGTAAAGGATTTTAAGCGGTTTTAGTGTATTATTAATAGTCAATACTTGAGCAAGGTGATCACTGTATCCGGCGATAAACACTTCAGAGAGATACGAGATTCCATTGTTGACTATAATTTGATCTAGCAATGTTTGAGATGAGCCGGAGAGGCGAGTGGGGTCATTTATCGTAGTAATAAGGTTGAAGGAGTCGATAAGATTCTTGAATCGATTAACTGGTGAATGTGCAGAGTCGGATGTACTCAAGAAATCGATATTGAAATCACCACATATAACGATAGATTTAGTAGATTTATGTGCGATATGTTCTAAAACATTTTCGAAGTTCCGAAAAAATATGTCAAGATCTGATTGAGGAGGTCTATAAATACACAAAACAACAATACCGGTGTCGGTCAGTTCAACTGCAGAAATTTCGAACACACTATCTACGCAGAAGTTCTCGTAGCCTGTCAGTGGAGAAGATAAAATATCATTACGAACGTAGATACACGTACCTCCGTGGGGATTTTTGCCTTTAAAATTTTGCCGACAGTAAGAACTTGCTAAATAATAATTAGAAATAGCAGTATCGTTGATGTTGTTAGTTGAAAGCCAATGCTCTGTGAGGCATAGCAAATCGAATCGATTTTCGTGTACCAGAATTTCAATGTCTGTCAATTTGTTTGAAAGGGATTGGACATTATGATGAAATATAATTATTTTATTTTCGCAAAGAGTTTGTGACTCACGAGAAATGGAATCGACGTTAGATTGTGGAGAGGAATTTGAAATTGGTACAGCTTCTAGTTCCGGATGAAGCTCGCACACAGCACCTGAACGCGATTGTCACCTTCGAGTACCACATCGTACTCCTGAGCGCAAGTTGTAACGGTGTATGGGGGCGACAGGAGGAATAGATGTTGACGTGGGAGATGAGGAAGCAGTAGGTGAAAGAACGGGGACAGGAGAAGAAATGGGTGTGGAGATAGGAAGAGGAAATGGTGATGAGGTAGGAGCAGAGGGAGGTGGAGGAGATGAGGTAGAAGTAGAGGGAGGTGGAGGAGGAGATGAGGTACGTGCAGGAGGAGGTAATGGAGGAGGTGGATGATGTGAGGTCAGATGTGAAGCTAGGAGAGAACCGAAGTGCTGTTTCCCAGACGGTTTCAGGTGTAAACCGTGCTGGGTAAAGTCCTTGGCAGTCAGGTGTGGTTGCAAATCAAAAAATGTGATTTTTGTGTCTGCCAGGTGATGTTTTAGGGAGATGTTTGCCAGGTTAATTTCGTGGTTTATTTGTGGAACGTTGAAGCGTGGAGGCAGGCTAGAGAGCACTATGTTTGTGTTATAAAACGCTCTCTGCAAAAACCTTGCACGTTGTTCTAAGCATTGCACCTATCAAAATAACAATTATGGTACGGGAATTTCGCTATCGAATGAGAAAAGGAGAAACTTACGATAGATCGGATGAAAATAAGCTAGACGATTAAAGGATGGAAATGACTAGACAGATGCTTTAATGTTGGGCCATACGATGGAGTGGCAAAAGAGGGAAGAGCTTTATACCAATATATGTCTAAAACATTTTGCATGGGTTAATCGTTTGTGATTTGTACCTAATAAATATGTCCTCGAATGCATTACGATAATGGGAACTTTAATTCTTGTTTAAAAAAATGAATTTGAGAGACGGTGATATTTACCCTCGTGGACATGGATCTGAAACTGCATATCATATAGTATTCGACTGCATTCTGTATGGATAGGATCCAGGGAAATTCATAAAATGACTTAAGACAAATGGGTTAAATGACTTCATACGAAGGGGTGTATGGATAGATACAAAAGGAAAATTCGATTTGATCTGAAGATTTTTAACAGAAATTGGGACGATAACGGATGCATTAAAAGAAGCTGGAAACCAATAGTAGAAGCGAGGAAAGGACAAGCGGAAGTAGAATAGTTAGAAAAAGAAAATTTTGATGTTAGGAAAGGTGTAACACTTGTGTTTGGCAATAAAACCACAATATTAGTATACAGGGTCTGTACAGATAACTATCAAAAAATAACTTGTTTGAAGTTCTAAAATATTCCACGATGTCATGTGTTACGAATTTCTTTCTCACACTTCTTTTCAAATAAACATTACTTACATCTTACTTCACAGTCAACAAATTGAACTGCTCTAGTTGCTCTGGATCGTTACTAACTTCCATTCGTTCCTACGTGCTTAGTATTCGTGAGTCCATCCCTCCTACTGGACGTCACGTTTCTATTTTTTCCAGTTAATATATCATTTAAAAATTAAATATTGATATACCAGTTATTTTAGACTGGTGACTCATTTTATCATAGTCTGAAAATATACGAAGGTGGCTAGCTACCTTCCTCACTCTAGCGCCGCTTCGTGCCGATACGCTTGACCCGGAGATGATCCTGACGCATCTTTTACTCACTCTGACGTCATAACCCTTGGTGGCCGGAATGATTCACCAACTGTATAATTCTTTGTGCGTCCTATTTTTTACCGTACAAGTAACAAAATATTAGTTTAATTTTGGAATCTGTACAAAAGTCTGAGAAAAATGATATCCTGCAACTATTTTCAAGCTATCGTACTTATATTTTCTATGGAGATGATTACACTAGTGTAGTCAACATAGTATAGGATGCGTGGAAATGGTAATTTTTATATTTAAAAAATTGATAAAGTGACTCTGTCTTCTATAATTAAAAAAAAGATTTATAGATGATTAAAAATAGAAAATAAAACTTTGTGAAGTCACCCACATATTTTTTTACACTGTTTCGGATTTCGCCTGTGCCGACTACGTACATCAGTTTCAACAAATGAGTTCCTTTTATGTGCGCGCGCTCTCTTCACACACACATACACACATTTATTTATTTAAGAGCGTTAAGCTTTCCGTCCCGACTTCGTACGTTTATCACTTGTTACACTTTAAATCTTCTTTATAATATACAATAGGCGAAAATAGCAAGTCTAAAATATATTTTTCAGATAGTTTCTTGCTTCATTTCGGAGATGGCGACGCCAGTTCAGGAGTACATTGTGTACACCAAATGATAATGACTACACTTCCGATCTTTGTTTCTATCTATTGTATTCCTTTGTATTATATGGGATCTATATTCGATATAAAAAGTAAAATCTACGAAACTCGTTAACTATCTTTTATTGTGCATCTAGGTATTTTTCTAACATGATATATTTCTACCTTTTGGTGACGAAGATTTTTTTAAATTTCCACTCAATTAATATTACGCTTAAAAATATATACGGTTTCTAATATTATGGAAACGAAAGTTCGTCTGAGAATCTTCCGCATAAATCTCTTGAAAATGTAATAAGAATTTTTAACGTGATAATTAGGTTCCAAAATCATTCAAATAATCGTTAAAAGGGCAATGTACTGTTTTTGCTTTCTCATATACGTAATATATAGGAAGTATTGTAATCGTAGAAAATCGTTTTTGGCGTAACGTCCGTCTGAGGAGCGATTCTGAGTAAATGAATGAATCAATTTGTTCACATTTCGTAGTTACGGTCGAATTTACTTGTCGATGCACGTACTCAATTTTTTTTACTTCATAACGAAGGGTGGTTCACATGAAGGTCAAAGTACTCCTTCGTATGCTTCTCGATAACTGCTTCAACGATTTTGCTTAAGTTTTCTGTACGTGAAGTGTAATTAGTATGCATTACATCCGTATTAGAGGTATTTTGCTTGAAAGTTTGGTATAGACGTATAAAATAATTTCTGTCTGCTACACTTACATATTAGTTTACTGTTTCAAGAAAAGCTACAATAATATTTAGTAGTGTAAACTGACCAAGCTGACGTAGAATACACTTTCCGTAATCTGAAATGAAAGATATGATGATAAAATGCATAGGACAACAAAAGCACTGCAGATACGATAATACATCAATTTCTGATTACAACGAAATATCATTTACATAATTTTTCCAATATTTATAAGACTGCCTATGTCGTTATGTTTTGAAATAATGATCTAAATATTTTTTTTACTTTCAAATTTCAAATAAAAGACAGTTATAAGTGCATCTAGCGACTTTGAGCATGAATAGATCTCTGGAAGATGACCAAAATATTGCGGACAACTCCAAAATAACCCTTTCACTACATAATTTTTTCTCGTTCTATGCTGCAGATGGAGAAACGTATATGAGAACGTATGTGCAATGGTTTTCCACCTCTAGTTTGATGGTGGAATACAGTTAGTGCTCTATTCATTATTGAGGTTTTGAAAGTATTTGAGAATAGTCGCCACCTCACTCCGGATGCCGCCTGTCGAATGTTTTTCTGTCTGGTCCTGCCGAGGTAACTTTCTCTTTAAGTTGAAGTATTTTAACGCGTATGTTATTATTTTTATTTTGATTTTTTAGGTTAACCTTTGTATTTAGAAATTTTCTTTTTAGTATAAATCTTAGAGACGCGTAATATTGCCATTCGTTGTTACGTATCTATGTGGACAGCGTGTACTCCTCTCTCAAGATTGATTTTTATACGCTCTCTATCGTTATTGCCGTTTATTTGCTTCATAACGAAACAAAATAAATGTTCAAACATTTCCTTAGAACTTAGCTAATAATTAATAAAAACGTAAATCGGATGAGAGATTCTAGAGTACAGGCGGACAGGGGAGCAGACAGTCAGGGTTTCTGTGCTCCGCGGCCGTCACTAAATTATTTTTGAAAGTTAATTTTATAAAGTCTTATAGAATTTCGAAAAAATGCTTCGCAGTCTTCTCGGAATCCTCTTGTAAAACGCGAGTGCCATATTTCGAAGTTGTAGAATTACCCGTGTTAGCGCTATGCGGCGAACACGCGGGGACACAGACTAACTTCGTAGAAAGTGTGCATGCTTACAACCCACCCCGGCTTCGTACGTGTGTTTTCGTGTTAGCAAACCGTTTGATATTGAGGTTTTTGGTGATAATACTATTTTTATAAACATTGGTTCACATTTCTTTAAAAAATAAAGGCCGAACAAATGCACAGTCATTCCGACACAGACAATTATATGTGGTTGTGCTCAATTTGTTCAAGGAAATGTGAAATTTGTTTACCCCTGAAAAACACGTTTCTGTTGCGGAAGGTACCATAAATAGCACACTTGTCAGAGAACATAGTATTTTTCTTCTTAGCATTTCTGGAAATTCAGCTTCCGATCATGATGTGTCCTAGTCGGCATCCTATAACTCGATAAAGTGCAATGGACGCCAACATTTCATTTTCACGTCCTGTTTGTGTTTTCACATGTTTGTTCCGCTATTTCTAACTCAGCAGTACACGTTCGAGTGGATTTCATTGGCGATCATTGCTCCGACTGCCACACCTGCATAAGTTTCACGTCTTGCGCCGCGATCTGAAAGACCATTCACATATCGAACGCTGCATCTCCCACTGCAACATCATCCTCTTTGTGGTCAATGTTATTCCAAAACGCACAACAAAGTCATCTGTGACATTTTTAATCGATTTCCAGTACCTGCTCCTGGATCCATATAGTAACCGCTGAACTGTTCTTGATCGTGAAAACTATTGTGTCGGCCATAGCTTCGCCTTGGAACGACCGCTGCGCATTGTTACGATTTATTGAGCGGCAGCAGGTAACAGCGCCACACGAGATGTCCGGAGGCTCGAAAAGCACGTCCCGGAGGCTGTTTGAGGAAGTCCAACATTGAGACAATACCAAATTTGTGGTATTTATGCACCAGTGTTCATGCGAAATAACGAATGGATCAGTTACATAGTGACCTTGACATAAAAACTATTAACTCATACTTTGTTAGATCTAGTGTTTAATGTATTTCGAAAATTTGACTATACGTTAAGAAATAATTGATGCATGTAATTGCCAATGAAAGAGGTTATAATCGTTGAAAGTAATGACGGTGGTATGATAATACTTTGAGTAATTTTTAACGAATATATTCGTATAAGGGAAACGAAGAGGGAAGGTGCACATAATACTTGCCTGACTGGCCAAATGATGGTACCACCATGCATTGCGAATATTTTCGGATATCATTCATCGGTTATGTATTCATTGCCGAGCTCGCAGAGAGGACGATGTTTTGTCGGTTTGTCTCTATTTAGACAACATTAGACGAAAGCTTTGACAGAATGAATGAGAAACTTACTAACTTCTACCTTCAGTATTTCAATTACGCATGTAAACAATCAAGTTATCTTTTCTGTGGGATCCATAATAGTATTTTCTGGTATTTTAAAAAAACATCTACCTGGAAATAGAAGTGTCAGATCACTTTTTCATCCCTGAACGCCTCCCATCTTGTGAGTTTCGTCAAAATAGATGGAGCCGTTCTCTATTAGAGGAAAAAAGTTTCATTGTTAGCTTAGTAGTGTAAGGTGGTAGATACAAACATGGGAGACTCTTTCTCATTCCCTCTTTACGTTTATTTATAAAGTTATTTGGAATCCATGATGTACACATTTTGTAATATTAGATGGCCCCATGTGAAAAATTTGCTTATGTAGATAAATAATGAAATATATAAAACGTGTAAATATAAAACTAGAAATTAAATAACTTGTAAACTATTGTAACAATTATCTTTAGACTTCGAAGACAGTTATACATGAAATACGTATCTATTAAATTTCCGCAACAGTTGAATATTCTGACTCCGTATTTTAAGAGCAGCTTTCGGCGGCGATGTTTTATTTTGTGCTCACTTGAACTTTCTCAAACGCAAACACTCGCGATTTCTTATCGATCTTCATTCTGTAGATTGTTTTTTGGTCTCGTGTGCAAAGTACTCCTTTTTGTATACATTATAATTTTATACTGCTAAACTTCCCATTGAAGAGCACAGAGAATATTTATAAAATTAGCATTGGTCTATTTGACCTGTTCTTGTTTTCTTGGATTCATTCCTTTTATCTAAATTATTGAAATCATACTTTCCTATTTTTTGCATACAAATATTTACGTGCAAAAGAAGCCGAGGAAACAATACATTTCTTGTGAAATCGAATGCATTTTGGAAAAGTATAACTGGGGTAGGGGGATACAGGCTCGCTCTTAACATGCTTGTTCGGTTACGTTATGAATTGATACAAAGCAAGCTAGGTACCTGCTACTTCGTTAGCGTTGAAGCACTGATCTTTGTACAACTATTCTTTGTAAGAAAAAAACACTTAATTCACGATTAATGACGACTATGAAGAACACGTTCGCCAAATTTTGAAGCTCTTGGTGTTACACAGTGCTAGGCGGAGAAAAAAAAATTAACAATCAATAAAAGATTGTCAGAATCTCGAATTCGACAAACTCTGCGTATTGTACTTGGGTCTACCCTGAAGAACGTGTGTACCATACATCGAAGCTCTAAGCCTTCCGGTCTTATTGCGCAACTGACGCGAAAAGAAGTTAAAATATTGAATTTTGACAAATTCGTAGGGAGACCCACAAGAGACCATCCCAGGAGGAAGCATGGGCCAAATTTCAAATCTCTGGGCCTGAATGTGCTAGGCCAGAAAACGAAAACATATTTAACGTCCAATAAAAATATCTTAATTGAATTTCGGAAGAAAGAAAATTGGTGGTGCTCTCTGGCCCATCCAGGAGAATGCGTGTGTCTTATTACGAACCTCTTTTTGTCTGGTTTCTGCGCTACGCGACACTTAATGGGAAAGGCTTGAAAATGAACATTTTTGAATTTTAAAAATTGAAATTAAAATCCGATGAAAATCGCTTTAATCTTGGACCCCTCCTGCAGAAAGCATTTTTTAAATATTGTTTTCTTAGTATATCGGCCGGCAGTCCACTACCTGGAGTTTATGAACTCTATCTGAACTTTCATTATCTAGCTGTTCAAACCTCCCGTATCATCACCTGATGCACATAATCCTTGAAATCGTTGAAAGCATCCTTTGTATTTATGTACTCATACCAATCATTCCCATAGATTCTCTTCCTTAATGTTCTGTACCAATCTCTGCGTTCTTCGTCCGTCAATTCACATTCTTGTAACACGTGATTTGTCATTTACCCCTCGTTTACAAATGGACTGGTAGTCCTTCCTTAAATTTCTTTTACTCAAATGTTGAAACAGCCATGTCCGGAAAGTATTTCATTAGCCAAATTGGATCGTTTGAACCATTTTCTGTTCCTGTTCACAAAAGTTACTTGTTCTATAAATGTAAATGTTTCGTCCTGACCCTGCCCGAGTCCATCGTTTTCCAACATTTTCAAGTTTGCGTCCTATGAGCTGATTCCATCGTTTATCCTTCTGAGATATCGTTCTTTTAATACAAGTTTCTTCTTCCTGTCGCACCTTATATCGCAGTACTTGCTGATTTACTTCCAAATCAATCGGGAGGACACCCAACAACACCTGTAGAGATATGGTGGAAACACTTCTGTATTACAAGTTTCCGCTCGTTATGTATGAATTTAGCCCGTTCATACCACACTATACCACAATAGCACCTTGCTGGAGACGCCAAACGTAGTCCCACTCCATCGTTTGTTTCGTATATCCAACGGGTATCAAACTATGTACAAGTCGTGTTACCTTTTTACCGATGTAAGCGAAATAACTTGAAGGTTAATTTCTCGACTGAGATCACTCCTAGATACTTCACTTGCGACTTGATCTGAAAACGCCTGTTATGACCTTTCATTATCGGGTCCCGCCTTGATTTCCAACGCTGTTTCATCCCCAAAACTACACCCCTTGTTTTCGTTTGTGATATTCGTAACTGTACTTTGTCACACTCTTGTTAGAACATCCAGAGCACATTGAGCTCATTTCTTCCAAGCACTTGTCTACTATTCCCTGCCACAAGAAGTGCTACATCGTCTGCGTAAGCAAGCAGAGGAATATCTCTTTGGTCCGTCTCTTCCAGCAACACGTTTACTACAACTCCAGCAACATGTGTGACTGCCCTGGGGACATCCCTGGAGTAAACGATGCACTATTCTATCCCCACCTATTTCTAGAAGTACAAATATTTAATATAAGAATGAACTTACGATTTTAACCAGTTCTGATGTTACTCCTTTCATAGTTAGCTGTTGCAGAATTACATCCCAGGAGACACTATCGAAGACTCCTTCGAAATCTATGAATATTAGTCACATGTATATTGTGAATATCACTAGTATTTTGTGAATATTGTTGTTCGTGCCCGCGCCTGACGTAGTAACTCCACTTTAGCATGCTCCGAACGTTTCCCTTCAATAAAACCAAATTGATGGTCGCTCAATTTGCCCTTGAGTTCCTCTTTTAATCTATTTGCAATTATCTTGTCCAGAATTTTTCCGAGGACCAGTAGAAGCATTGTAACCCTAGATGATCGTCTGTTTCCCGGCTTTAGGAAGAGATGTAGTAAGCCCACTTTCCAACATCGTGGAAAATACCCATATTGGAAACAGCTTTTCACAATTATTATTTATTTCTTATATTTTTCCTTCATGTGTCTGCTGTTATATTATTATATCCTGGACTTTTGTGTGGTTTTATTTGGTTGAGCACGGTCAGTACCTCATACAGTAGGGTTACAGTTGCTTCATCAGTCGCATAATAGTTTTTCAGGAAGCCAAGTTTGCGCATCGCCCTTGAGTATGTCTACGATTAGTTGACGCCCTGTATCCTCCTACCGTGTAAAATCTCCATCCTAATTGTAAGCAAAACTGCTTTACATTGGATCATATCGCGTCCAATCACGTACGGGATGCCCCAGAGGTTTGTAGTTCGACTGTCTTCCCTGAAACACTGCCAATTTTCATGTTTTCTGTCGTACGAGCCGTTTGAAATCACGCAGACGTTTCCAGTATGCTAACTTTCCCTGTTCATACTCCTGTGTCCCTCGTGTGCGTCCTTTATAATCATGTCGTAGTTTATTCCGTATCTTGTGTCGAGTCAATTCTTTGTCCCACCAAGACTGGCCGTGTCTATATCCACTCGCCATCCGCATGCAGAAAGGAGCCTCATGTATAATGTCTTCTTGCTGCTGTTATATGCGATCATCTATATTTGTCACGTTATCGGTGTCATTAAATTTTCTCATCGAAGATGATTTATATTGTTCCCAATTCACCTTTCGATTATTCAAACGTGTTGTTGGACATGTAACCCCTCCGATCATCCTCTCAATCTGGTAACGTTCCTTTTGTTCTTTTCGATCCCGAATCTAGGGTATCTTTCATTTTCCTTGTCCTCTTTTTTTATTTTTTTAATGATATACAGAATGTTTTGAGATGTTGACATTTGAGTTGTAATTCAGGAGGGTTTTTAGTGGGTATTGTCGTCATTCGGCGAGTCCCACACGCGGGAAGAGTCATGTTGGCAAACCCTAGTGCGTAACTGCATTTTCCCTACCTGTACCAGTTTTTAGGCCTCTAATGACCTCGAAGTCGACAAGCCGTAAAGCCCCACAAAAAAGGTAACGTATTGTTTTATGGTCGCTGTGTATTATACTGACCACTGCACTACCGTCTTCTTAGTTGTTCGTGTTTGTAATGTTATGTCGATGATCGAATGCTCGTTGTCAGTGTCAGAGGTGTGTCTTCCGTATGTATTTATCACTGTCAATTCTTGCGAGAAAATTAGCTCTTGTAGTGCTTTCTCCCGTTTGTTGTCCAGAATGTCTCCCTATAGTCCCGACCTCGCGTTCCAGTCGCCTCCAAGAAATCTTCACAGAATTTCTTTGAACGTCTGAATATCGTTGTTCTTTAGGCTCCAAATTATGTATATATAAATTTATGATTATGTTGTCATTATTCGACACCCTCAGAACCTAGAAATACCTAGACGTATACTCATTAATTTTCTAATCATCAATGTCTGTTGCAAATTAGGACTGCTGTTTTCCCTTCTGACTGGAAAATTGTTTTGATTCCTAGAGGCATATAGTAGTTTTCTGAATTTCATGTATGGTTCTTGTGCAAGACATACATCTTGTACAAGACAAGGAAATTCTTTTGATTGAACATTCATCATACAAGAAGTAATTTCATTTCCCCATTCAATATCGTAGAAGTTTTAATTTTTACCTTTAGCAGAAGTATTTTAGCTGGCGAAAAGTATTTACTTTTCTCTTCATGTCTCAATGCTTCAAATAGTGAAACATTTACATTGTTGTAATCATGGGTTTTTCTGTAGCACGAGACTCAGCAAAATAAGTCAATAAAAGTGGCGTACAGAAAAAAGCAACAATGAGCGACTGTCGTTAACAGGGTAGTATTATTGTAGTAGTGTAATGTGTTTAAGTAAATTCAGAAAAAATTGTAGCAAGGCAACATTGTTGCAATTTGGTCATATCACCTTTACTTGCAAGTATTTGTTCACTCCACGGAGTTACGCGATTTTTTGTTTTGATTTGAAATTTGTATATTATAAACAAATAAACATTTTCTGTTGTGTATTTTATTCAAAAATAGCATGTCGACGGTTTCGCGTCAGCTGCGAATCCAGTTCACTAAACATATCCGTTGCAACAAATTTGTAGCGACTCTGCCTGTTCCGCTGAAATGTTTCGTGACGAGTGTCTTAATTAGTATTTTAACGGTATTACTCTGCAACGATTGTGTTTTTTCTCCCTGTGTAGTTATAAACCGAAGTTTGACACATTAATATATTGTAATAATCGCGTAAGATGTCAGAGTTTGGGCGAACGTAGATTTCATTGCCACGCCAAACTAAACTTGGTTCGTCGTACTTGTGAAAACATGCATCTCATATTTCTTTCCACAGGATACAAGGAGCAGTACAACTACGAAAGCCTTTAAGTCGAAAATTCGCTAAGTTTCAAGATCACGATTTATCTGCTCTGTAATGGGAAATGTGTGTTGTAATCTGAAATCAATGATTAGACAAACTATTTTGTGCAGAGGTCATAAATATGACTGAACTCTCTAGACAAACCTCTCTCTTTAAAAGAAATAGACAAACGCGTTCATATTTTTTAATATCATTTACTGGTCTGCGGAATTTAAAACAATAAATTTCCTACTCCGGGGTGTTAAATTGTTGGCGACTTCTATGAAACACACTTTAAAATTTTGCATTACGCAACACCTAGTACAACACTCCCTCCTCTGCCGCAACGCTGGGTAATTACTGCATGTACTACCCCACCCTCGGAGGATGCGTTTCGTAATTTATGGACGACCTCAAAACAAATTTTACAGGAATAAACGATAACTACCAGAATTTGTGCTTTATTATTAATTTATTTAACCCGCACCTTCACTAAAAAAAACTTACATAATTTAACATTAATCTAGTATGAAACATAAAAAGATTCCAATTTTGACTGTATACTAGTGAATAAATTTTTTTGGAACATAGTACTATGTTAAGCTTTTAAAAGACGGATTACTGAAAGGAAATAACCACAACTGTAAGGTGCAAGGTTAGTATTCACTTTGCAGCTATTTCCAATCTGTCAATTTTTTTCATTTTTGTTGCTATGTCAGATAAATATTACCAAATATTTCAAAATGCGTCAGATGTATTGTAAGAACTGAAAAGAATCCTCTCGAAAACGCATCAGTTAATACTGGCGCCAACTTTGTAAAAGTATTGGGGGTGCCATAGGCCTTGAGGTTTGCAGGGTCTTAGCATCTTTCCTATTTTCTTCTCGTTTCCCCTACCGACTTTTTGCACAGTTACCAATTCTATACTAGCTGAATTACTTTTATACTCGGATTGCCGTACTGCAAACATTTTTATATGGCAAACAATTTGATTTAAGTTTCATTTTTTTAATAATGTAAATCTCTCAAACATTTCATTTCTCAAAATTGCCTCCTTGCTTTAACTTCGACTAAGTTGTCCACAATTTTTTTTTCGTGTGCTTTAGTTACTCTGCGAAAACATTAAGTGTATCAATCCATAAAGCTACTGTGTTGATTGCATGGGGGCAGGGTCTCCAATCCTTATGAATTCGGCGCCAGTTGATTTGAGGAAATTATAAATTATATCTGGTCTGTGTAAAAATTGACTTTGGTTAGACCATACTGTCAAGGAAATTTGCTTCCGCTATCTCTGACGTAATGCGCTTCTAACAGTTTTCTTCGTGCTTCTAATAGTGCTGTCTTTGTACTTATAATTGAGTTCCGTTTGTTATTGATGCACTGAGTAAATTAACTTATGCTTGAAACGTGTTTACGTTTAATATCACCTGAAAAAATGCCAAAAATCTACCTAAAACTGAATTGGAAGTATGAAACTTTTTCTTTCTTAAAAATTCATAATGGAAAAAATTCGGCGCTCGAAACAGCGGCTACCTAGAAAAAATTGTGATTTTCTGCTACTACATCTTTCTGGGGTAGTTGGTTGCGAATTCAACTTTCCCCCATCGAGAATATGACTCCCCTTACTTTAAAAAAACCCAGTCTTCCTGTTTAATTTGCTTTATTTTTGTGGAAGTCCATGACTTTATAAACATTTGTACAACACTAAAATCGGTCGTTTTCGATTGTTTTTACATGACTCCACTGCACCCGTAGGGTTCAAGGTTGTTTTCCCCCCCCCCCTCACATGGTGACCAAACTCTTGATTTAACATAGAAGTGTCATTTTACATGTATCCCCGCCCCTCGAACCCCTTGGAGTATTCCTCTCTTGTGGACTGAACTTATATTTACCGACATCGGGAGAATAATTATTCGGACTGGTATGATTTGGGTCCCGGAGTCAACTCAGATTAAACAAAAGCATGAATTGGACCTGAGCCTCCCCCTTTTCAAGGCATCAATTCAATGTCGGCGAGCCGTAAAGCCCCAATTTAAAAAAAGGCATCAATTGGTCCCCAAAGCCTCTCCGTATCCCCCTTTCCGAGGCCCGAGTTGGACTCCAGCTAGCGACATGAGTTAGTCGTCTAACTTAGATGCTGCCCCCTCCCAGCTCGTCGTAAAATTATAATCATGCACTGTTTAGTTAAAATACACATCCTTTTATTCATTGAGAGGTTCAATGAGTAAACAATACTCTTGCACATTTTCAAGTTACTACTAAGCAGTAGGTGAATAAAACATGACTAATTTACGTACATAACCATTACTGAATTTACGGTACTTAATTGAATTTTTTTAAAAACAATTATTAAAACTTGTATTATATCGGCATGAAATTCTAAAAAATTAAGGGTATGAAGTGAAGAACAATTAATGACATGAACAATAACTTAATGAAGTGCAAAATAATATTTAATATAAATTTATTGTTTTTTAATTACGAACAAATTTTCATTTCCCAAGATGTTCTCTCTGGAGAAACGATGTTGGAGGCTAAAAATTAAAAAAAGGTTGGAAATTGAATAGATGCATTAGTCATTTGTCGTTTACAGAATTAAAAATATGTTTGCATTTTATAACCAAATTTTTGTTTGTGTGTCACGTTCCAGTGAAGTGAACAGTATCTAATATTCAATGGTGACACAAAATCCGAAATGGGTGCAAACTGAATAGATATCTCCTTGGTCATTCGAAGTTTACGAAGTGCAATAATATTATTTTCTAGACATTTGTATGTTTACGTTTGGAAACAGTTTCCCCGGAATGTTATGTGATTTTTTAAACGAAAAATTAAGTAAATTTAGGATTTGTTTCTGGTATTAGGATTTAGGAAATTGGGGTTTGTTTATGGTTTTAGCGTTTGTTGTACATCAATAGTTTGAATTGTGTTAGACGTGGGAGATACTTGATTGTTTCATTTGCGTTCCTGGAGTTTGTGAAACAATTTTTTAAATTAATATTTTATGAGGATAGTTATTTGTAAATAAGTACGTTTTCGTCAAAAAGACAGTTTCGTGTTTTGATTCGATGATTCTTGTAAAACAATTTGCTGGCTGCGAGTAAAAAGAAATAGTTACAAATATTTGTAACATGTTATTTGAAATTTCTCAGGACTTTTGACTAGTTTAAAGTCCCGGTGATGCAAATATAGCTGCAAATTAAAATATTGGCTTCCTTGACCCTAACTTAATTTAACATTGCATCGTCGCAGTTTTCACTTGACCGTAGACGATGCTAACTTCCCTACCCCCCGAGTAGGTACTCGGAAGTAGAGTTAAAAATTGCATCCAACACGTGGGTACGTGGAAACCGGGTGCTCCCAGCGCAGGGAGCCACTTTAGGTCAATTTTTCCCTGTAGGTGTGGGTCTCGGGTTTACCGTATCAGAAGCCCTATTCTGTAACACTCGATTGGACTTGTACCAATTCGGTTCGACCGAAATGACATCTTTTTTCTCGATGCGGAGCTATACCGTGGTACTCCGTAAGAAATCGAAGAGTCTTTCTGTTCGGTTCGCCGCGCCGGCCGAATTCTCGGTTGATTTACCGAAGCCTGTATGGTCTCGGTACAACAGATTTCCTTCGATTGTGCATTCGGCACGACTCGATGTTAGACAAGTCCTTTGCGTATTCGCACGCATATTCTTGTAGGTGTATGTAATTGTGAACGTTATATTTCTAGAATGAATGAACATTCATTCATGTGATGAATTGTATTTTATTCAGCCAATAAAGCAAATGACATTTCTTTCCATTGCCTTAGATCTATGTTTGATACTGAATTTTTGCTCAAAAATTGACTGAAAATACTCAAGGGGTTTAATAAAAAATAAATTGGATTTAATCAGCTTACTATCTTATTTAATTCTTGAAATAGAAATAATTCCTGAAAATGTTCACTTATAGAATGTGACGAAAGGAATAGTGATATAATGTCATGTAAACAAGGTTTTGTGACAATGTTTTACTTAAAGTGCTATAAAATATATTAAATAATATTTTCAATAAAGTTAAAACTGCTTTATGATAAGTTTTCTTAACTTGTGTTGAATTATTGTGAATAAAAATTTATTTTAAGAGTTGTTTATAGGAGCTTAATTGAGGTACACAATTTTTCACTCCAAGAGTTACAAATTCAAGATGATGTAGGAAAAATGTAACAGGTTTAGGAAGATAAAAATACAATGGTACTAGTCTGACTCACTTTAACTATCCATCATTAGCATTAATGTCATTTTATCGTCTTTACAATACGCATTCTAATAACTACTGGCAATGTCCTCAATGGTGAAAGGAAAAGTGGTGTAAATTATAATTGCACTACTTTTCCCACTACCTCAACTAACATGCTACTTGTACCACTAATTATGTAGCAAATAAGCGAGTATATGATACACCTCGCTATTCCATCTGATAGATTTTACAATGGAGAATACAGAATATGACCTTAACCCAAAATTAATTTAAAACTAATGGTGCAAAACCATTGCACAGACTTTCTCACGTACGCTTCTCCATCTGCAGCATAGTGTGACAAAAAATATCGTGTTATGTAAATGTAGTTTTGTTGTAGACAGAAATTGATGTATTTTCGTATCTGAGGTGAGTTTGCTGTCCTATGTATTTTATCATCTTTCATATCAGTTTGCAAAAAGGGTATTCTACGTCTGTTTGTCCATTTACACTGCTAAATAGTCAAGCTTCTTGAAACAGTAAACTGTGTAAGTGTAGCAGACAGAAATTATTTTACTGCGTTTATACCAAACATTCAAACGAAATACCCTAATGCGGATGTAATGCATACTTATTGTACCTTACGTACAGAAAATTTAAGCAAAATCGTTGGAGCAGTTTTTGAGAAATATTCGAAAGAGTACTTTGACCTTAATGTGAGGTACCCTTTGTTTTAAAGTAAAAAAATGGAGCATGTGCATTGACAAGTAAATTCTACCGTAAATACGAAAGAAGAATTAAATGTCTTCATCTATTTACTCACGATCTCTGGGCACGGACGGACGGACGTTATGCCAAAAACCACTTTTTCTGGATCAGGGAACCAAAACTGATATTTCCGTCGATATCTCGCTTTCGAATTTTTTCAAGATTACAAAACTTTCTATATGCTATGTATATGAGAAAGTGAAAAGGCAATTACACCACTCTCCCTTTCACTGCCTCATATAGTACATTAATTTGTTGGATTTAAAGATTCTTAACCATCACTAGAATAAAGCTAGAAATAAAAATAATGGAATAAGTTAATACATTAAGAGGGGATAAATAAGAAAAAATGTTTGCATTTGGGGACTCGTTTCAATGACACTGTGTAAACACATGCAGTAATTCATTCAACTTGCACATTGCAAAAGAACTATAGAATCACCAAATCACAATAGAAATGAACGTGGAAAATCGTATACAGTTAAATCAACAAACATTGTTTCAATTACGTTATCTAGGTTTTATTCACTAACACTCCAGTGGTCGCACAGTTCGGTGGAATGCCATTAAAATTTTGTTGCCAAATAATAATGGTTTTTATTGAAGTTTATTATACACTAGCTGATTACCCGGCGTTGTCCGGAATTTGTTTTACTCGTTTGACCAACGAACCCACTCACCGGAAGCCTTGTAGGTCGAATTTTTGCTTCCGATGCAAGATAAAACTGCGGCAGCGCGGTTGCACCATTTCATTAAAACGCTTATAAAATTTAAACCATTCGTCCAAACTTTACGATTAAAAGATTTTTTTTAAATCTTTGTTAAATGCACAAAACGAAACCATTAAATTTGATGAAGATTGATTTTTTTTTCTTTTTAAATTCCTCACTTAAATTGAAGTATTTCAACACTTCTATTTTTTATTTTTTTCGATAATTTAAATTAACCTTAGTAGATATGTTACCGCGGACTTTTTTGTAGGACTCTTCGAGGAGAACAATATTGCCACTTTGTTGTCATCTATCTCTAATCGCTTGGGCAGCGTAAGGGAATATGGCCGATTTTTCGTCCGATTTCATTGACATTTATCTTCAACTTTTTTTATCTTATACATTAAAAAATAAAAGTTAGCCTATGTTCATCCTGATCATTGTAACTATATCCTTGCCAAATTTCATCACGATCGGTTCAGTGGTTTAGTCGTGATTAAGTAACAAACAGACACGCTTTCGCATTACGCATTTATATGGATTTACATTACTGTCAGTTATTTACACTAATTTCCTTTACACTACTGTCAGTTATTGGAGTCACAGAGAATACTTGCCCAATAATCTTCTGTTTCAACCTCTGTCGAATTTGTTTAGTCATTTTCAGACATTGTTATTTACATTCACTTTTTATATGTATTGAACAAGGGCAGAACCTGATCACAATTTCTCATTACACTCGGTAATAACGGCCGAACAAATTACAACGGGAGTGCTCACATGGCACACAATGGTGCTCCAAACATGCAGGGTGAGATACTTATAAGCGTGATAAATTAACACTGAGCTATGAGGCGGTTGACAATATACTGATCGGCTATAGGACGTGTGAAAAAGTAGATGACATTTCAAGACCAAACGTTTAACCACACGTTCAGCAACCTAAACTGTTTGCGACCACTGGAGTGTTAAAGTAATGTTTCCATGGGATTTTAGAATTGAACGTCACTTCTGTTTATGCCAATCCCTCTCCTCTTCTCAATAGATTCTGAGAGTGCAGTTTCTATAAAATTTCATAAAGTCCAAAATGCAAGCTGGTTCTTCCACGCATTTAGCACATGCTCCTTTCACAAATGTTACTTCCATTAAGTTCTATCAGACTTCACAGAAATGTATTTGCACGACTCCACTACACGCATAGGTCACAGCAATATATGTTTCTAGAGACGGTTTCCTATTCACTGATGATTCCTGTTCATTGATATGAATGTTGTGTTTTTTTAATAGCTTTATATGGTTTCTTTTATCCGACCCTACGACAGGTTGAAAGAGCAGAAGCTTGACGCACAGAGGGGGTGTTCTGTAACTCCCAACCCGATCGGGAAGGGGCTTGACGCAGGGTGTGACGTCACTTTCCGAGCAGGAAGCACTAAACTTTATTCTGTTTCCCAGGGCTTCACTTCTGCCTTGTTTCTCGGAATCGCTTCCGAGGCTGGAATAGCATCGGAAAACTGTTTCCCAGTCGGGATTCCGCCATCTTAGTCAGTCGTAGTCGTGAT
The DNA here is from genome assembly GCA_002313205.1 of Laupala kohalensis. Taxonomy (NCBI): domain Eukaryota; kingdom Metazoa; phylum Arthropoda; class Insecta; order Orthoptera; family Trigonidiidae; genus Laupala; species Laupala kohalensis. Next base: position 281,373 of record NNCF01126352.1, on the reverse strand, counting down.
TGTTAACATTGTAATCGCGTTATACAATAATATTTTTCAGTGTTTTCTCCTGAAAGCAAGATTATTATTAATATGGGATGATTATATGTAATCATAGGTTGAAAAATATACACAAAATAGTTATAATTACTAGTAATAACAATGAATGTCGAAGTCGGGGGGAGATCCATCTTCGGAGAGAGATATTCGCTTACGCTGCCTTAACGGTCATAGATAACTGTGAACGACAATATTCTTCACCTCAACGAGTTCTACAAAAACGTCCGCAACAGCATGTCTAAGTAAATATAAGTAGCCGCGCCGCCGCTGTTGTCGTGCCTCAGAAGCGAAAATTTGACCGGCGTGACTGCCGGCGAGTGGATACGTTCTACCACGCGCAACAGTTGGTTATAGTTGCTTTTCTCTGATTGGTGGAGACATTACTAAGTGGCAACAGCTCTCAGCTGCGATTGGGAAAGTCGAGAGTCCGGCCGCAGGTGCTCTCTTGTTGCTTTCAGAATAGCTCCCAGCTACTCACACGGAATATTTTCGAACGGTTTCGGCTTCTCCCATCTCGATCGGCAAGGAAAGCGGAAAGTTACGGATTAGACCCTCAGACCAAGTGGATGTTGTTTATGGGCTTCGGGAATCGGGACGGGTGGTGCAGCGGTAGCACACCTGCAGCCAAATCAGGAGGTCCCGGGTTCGAGTCCCGGTCCGTCGCAATTTTCACTTGACCGTTGACTATGCAAACTTCCCTCTCTGAATAGGTACTCGGAAATTGAGAGTTATTAATTGAACATTGAATGCATGAATCAAAGGAGATCGGATACAGATATACTTCCGGCTTAGCACCGAACAATTGGAGTCAGTCCACAACAACAGATTAGGACAGATAGAGTTTTATTTATGTTTTAGTTAAAATATATTCACATTCCTCCATTTTACAGCCATAGAAGTGCTCCCTGTTACGTTCTTACAAATGAGCTCTACCATTGCCATAAATTGTGTGATTGCTAAGACTGTTGCATGACTGTTGAAATACTTTGTGTATTGGTGAAAAGTAGGACACAGCTTTTAATATTAGATGTGGAAAGTAGGTTCAATACTTAATTTTATTTTATTTGTTGCAGAAGCATCTGTGAGAGCAGAACTTGTAGAGCAAATTCCCCATATCGCAATGATTTGTTATGAAGAACGAGATAAGTTACATTATGTAGTGCAAGAATATCTTTTGCCGCTGGTTATAAAGTTTTTAAGGGATTCAGACAATCAGGTAACTGTAATTTTTTGTTTTTGCAATAGTGAAGAGAAATATTTCTTTTTATAGTTTCTCGATATATTATCTACCAAAGCCTATGTATGTAAATGCTTTGAATTTACAGTATGTTTGCTTCTGTTTAGTTTAATGTTTTATTTGTTATTTTAATCAATTAATACTGTAGATCGACATCTCTGGAATGAATATGCATTCTCTATACCCCTACCCATATTTCTTCAAGTATTGTATAGAATTGGAACAGAGTATGTGTTACATGTGGTGATGCCAGATTGAGGGGATAGTAATGTCATACACTAACTGCAGAGTATTTTATGTCCAATGAGAGTTTCATTGGTTAATTGCGTCCTATTTGTGATAATGAGGGTTTGACATCTGTACTGGTCAAACTTCAATCTGTCTTAGGAAATAATTGAAGGTTTCTGAGGCCTCCTTGTCACATGGAATGAAATATTAGAGTAATATTTCTGAACAAATGGATCACATATTTTGACCCATTCTTTCTTCTAATATGTCCTGTCTGCCCTCTAGGCTAGAGTTGTAATATGTAACAGTGCATTCAAATAATATCGGATGTAGGTCTATTTCTTATTGTTGTTTTCTTAGCTCTGAACACTGAAATTTTGTTGAATCAAAAATGATCCCTGCTGGTTATAAAAATAATGTTGTTTGGAAATTGAAAAACAGTTAGCAATGAAATTAATATTTCACAATTTAGTGTTATATTCCTAAATATTTGTTATCTTTGGTGTATTTGATAAGTTTCTACATGTTTTTTTAATTTTGTTGTAGGTTCGTAAAACAACACAAGCAGCATTGCTTGTTTTGATGGAGCAAGGACTAGTCGAAATGAGTTCTGTAGAAAACCAAGTCTGCCCTGTTATCTTAATGCTCTCTGAATTGGACCACCTTGCAGAATTCCAGACAGAATTCCAGACAGGAGCTGTAGCGGTAAGTTCCTTTCCTTGTAAATTAAAATTGATTTACTCATAACCAATCTATTATCAATCAAGTTGTCAGAGGCAGGAACGTGATGTGTTAAGTTCCGCATATCGTAAATAAACTCAAATTTCTTAAATTTGTGGATGTTTCTGGTTGCGGTATGGTTTTTTATTTTAGTGTGATCTCTATGATTTAGATAATTTGTTGTTGATTTAAGAATTTATCTTGAATAGTTATTGCAAGGGTTATTAATGTAAATCACTAAGTTCTAAGTTTAGTTGACATCGTTTAGATTTCTAATGTAGAATTACCTCTGCATAGAATTATTCAGCTTTCTATTTTACAATTTCTTCTAATAGTGTTAGCCTGTTTAAAAATTTAAGCGTGTAACTAGCACATATCGCTCAGCGATGAAGCATATGTTAAAATAGCTTTTCATAATCTTATATACTTATGAGTTCTTTTACATTTTGCCTTTAATCACAAAAGAGAAACATGTCAATAAAGTTATCCGGGAATGTTTGTTGCAGTATTTAGTGACGAAACATCAAAATGTTTTCACAAATATCCCCTCTAAAATATGTATTTTCACGTTCGTGTAGTGCTGTAATTCATTGATTTTGGTATCTGTTGGAAATGCCTCCATTTGTTCATGTACTCACCAGGAAATAATTATAAAATTTGAGATTCTCTCCATTTCACTAGGATTTGTTTCATTCTGTTACGAAGAACCCTCCGTTCGTTTCCGTAGGAAACTTGCTTCCACGATTTGGCGTGCCGCCCGCAGCTTCAATATGCGGTGTTCAGTGGAGACGCATGGAATCGGAGCGAGCTGATACAAGTAGGCGCCATTTATCTCTTCATACCTCCTTCTCACAATAACTGGGTATTATAGGTTCTTGGCTGCAGGCATTTTTTCCGATTTCTGAATGCATTTTGTGTCATCAATACTTTTATGTGGAATGTCTACTTCATCCTGAGGCGGATTTAGTGTACTGCCACTCCCAGGCAGAAAGGCAGACAGACAGGAAGGATTGTTCCACCCCCTCCCCTATCTCCCCACCCCCCCTTCAACTCATCAATAAAACTATTCCTCTTAGAGTACCCTTTGTGAGAGTGTTGCACAGCCACAGTGCTATGAATAATGAATATTATTATTTAGATTTGAAAACATGTTGCTTGATATTCTTCTACTTCCTTCAAGTGGAATTTCTCTTAAACGATTGAACAGCCATTTCAGTCGAACTTAGTGTCTTAGTGGATCTTAGGTTGCTCACTCCGAGCGAATTCAGACAGTCCGACATTCTATAGTTCTCGCGACGAAACAATTGTAATGAGATGTAACCAATAGAGTGAAAGTGCGGCATTGTCATGTCTGCTGTGGTGGGTGAGCTAGCATAGCTACACCCACTCCAGTCGGCATACCTTTACTTTGCAGACGAAGGTTGCTATATCCGGTGGAAAAGCTTACTTCATGCAGCCTCCTTAAAAGTTATGATTAAGCCCTCTGTCAGTCACAGTTGGCGCATTAAATACTGCTGGCTCTACAAATCGGCTGATCTAGGCGGCAGCATCTGAACACAAACTTACGATTCTACTGACACGGACGAGTGTAACCCCACGTGTCTGTAGCGAGAGGAGTCGGCCATCTTACAACGCAGGCACGGGCTCCTCCTTCATAACTAATTTTTCGCCGTGAGTACTGTAAACCAGATGGTGGACGTGTAGACAATTATAATAGAACATATTTCGTTTGAGTTACTTTTTGTATTATACGAGAAACTATTTATTTTATTTTTTATTTGCTAAAATGGATTATAACATCGTTTATATGAAGATACCAAGGTCCTTCGCGCACTCGAGCTGCTACGTAACTTAAAAATCTGTCAACGGGATTTTTATTTCTATCTTTGCAACTAAAGTTAATCGGAATCTTGAGGAAATTCGTTGCGTATTTCAGTTCTATGTTTTACCAGCGATAAACGTTTAATTTCAACTTATTTAACAAGAGTAGTTTAGGATACAATTAGCCTCATCCTTGTACTGCGGGCGCCAGCGAACGGACTAGGGTCATGACAAGCCGCACGGTTCAAACCATCCTGGAACTTAGGAAAATTTATCTTCTTTCTTCGGAAAATTTCACTCATGTACTCGGGTAAACAGTTTCACTCGTTTATAAGCTACAAGTGGAGATTCACGTTAAACGAGGAGTTATTTAAGTGTTATCTCGAGTTGAAAATGACTCCTTTTGAGTTGAATTTCTCATGAACTAATTTATGAGAGGTAACTTATAAATGAAATAAGATATGGGTATTTCTACCTATTGATTTAACCAATTTTTGTTCTGTAAATATCAGATTTAAAGATTTTTTTCATGATGTGTGAAAAATTGTTGCAGGAGAATCGTAGTGTGATGAAATTATGAAAGAGTTTTCATGAATGTACGTTGTATATTGTTACAATACTAGTACTCTGCAGTGACTGCCAATGTGTTCACAGTTAATTGGAACCGAAATGGATGATCAGGGGGAAATTCGCTTACCACTGTTCTGTTGTACCTTTCATTTGATGTTATTACGTATGAGCGACACATTCCAATAAAATATTTCAAAGAGACTACCAAACCCCAAGTATCGTAGGGATGTCCACTTCAGTCCACTCCTTCTCCTTCATTCAAGCTTTCGAGAGAAACATTTACTTGCGCATTGTGAGGAAGATAGGGACACACATTTCCATTCCCCACCAGTTATACATCCGATCCGTAAGTCGGCCAAGTGACCTTTACGAGCCAATGAAACCACACTTTTCTGCTCTTCATCCATATGTTGGCTGCTAGCATGGTCCAGACCCAAAACTTTGGTCCGAGTATTGTGAAGCTCTGGCGGAGTTAGTTCATTTTGTCGATGTACAAAGGTATTTATTTTATGATAAGTTAATTTTACTTCAATTTTTATCAATAACTTGTAAAAAGGGGACAGGGGAATTTCCTTCCGACACCGGACCGTGACCTTCATAGATTAAACCCAACTAATTTCTCATGGTAAGACCTTGTGGCAGAGGGGATGCTCTGGTGTCGGTGTGGAGAGGTGGTGCCGAGTACGTAATGTGCAAATTTTTTTGAGAATGTCTTTTAACACTGCAGTCTGCAGTGTCGGGTGTGATGCCGACCTCTAGGTGTTTTTTCTACAAATTAAAAATGTCTATTGCTCCCATCATTTTCCTTGTTCTTGATGCAAATTAACACAATGTTAGGCTGTGATTTGGTAGTTAATTCGAGAGACAGGTTTCCACCTTTGTTCTGTACGTGAATCCGCCCAGCAGGTAAGTGTTGTTGCATATACTCAGAGGAACTGTTACCTGAGCAGGACTCTGCTACTGTTTGTTCTTATTACCCATGAGGGCTAAAAACCAGTCTCAAAATGCACAAAAGGGTCAGTAAACCCAAGTCGTATATCTAGACTAGTGGCAGAACCCATGGTTCTGTACAGAGGCTGATAGTCCTTTGCGTCTGTGGGCAAAGGAATACATAAAGGACCACCTCAGTAACAAGATTCTTCTTTCATAATAATAATCATAATTATAACTCTTCTACTTCAATAACCGCTCAATGGTTCACAAACTCATCTTAGAATACTTAGAATAGAAGATTTATTAAATTGACTCGGGTGATCAGGTCTGTACAGGGAAAGTAGGTGAACGTGTGTGTGGATAATAAAAATTATTGCCACAATAATAGTTACATATTTTCTTAAGGATGTCACACTCTTTGAGTGGCAGACTTTAGAACAAGTAGAAAACTGACAGATTTTTTGAGGATTTTATTTTACCCCAATTGTTTGGTTCTTTGGAGATAATTTGTGAATGAATAGATACATTTTACATTTATTTTTACAATGTATTAAATAACGTGTTAATTTGTTTGGAGCATTTCAGATAAAGCAGACAACCAAAAACCTTCAGTCTTCCAAATTGTTTTATTTTTGTGTGAAGTATACTACCACAAGTCCTTAACACAAATATTAAATGATATTTCTCTGTTATACCTAGTTGTCAATTTCCCGGGTTTTGAAGATTGGGTGCCATGTGCTATGGGGTAAATTTCAAGGGCAATTATTGACCAAAAGAAAGTAATTCAAAATTAAATTAGACAGTGATTCTTATAGGAAATTGAGTGCTCTTTTCAATTACGGTATGAAATTTGAATTTTGTTGATTGTATATGAAAATGGAAATTGAAAATTAAAATTAATTTTTTAACTACTTTGACCATTTAATTTTTTTGAAAATTTTCTTGAAAAGAGCTTACAATATATGGATCGTATATACTAAGTTTCATAGTGGGATCCATATTATATTAGAAAATAGGTAACTTGAAGTGATATGGGGTTGCTTTGAACTGCAGACTCAATACTCACTCAAGCCAATTGCTTTGTATGGAAGCATTGCTTAATTCTTCTTGATAGCATTTGCAATGTTTTGTGACATAATAGACTATTTATTTCTGTGGTATATTGTACATACATAGTATATGAATATGGTTTCCCCATATTCATGCTTTAGTAAAAGCAATAAATATTTTTGTTTGCCGTTGCTATTGCTATGATATGGGCAAAATGCACACCAATAAGATGCAAACCTCACATTGTTTCATGCAAATCAGCAATTAAATATCCCAGTGAAAAATCATTTAATATTCATGTTAAGTACTTGAATTTGTATAATTGATGCAAAAATGAAACAATTCGGAAAATGTGTTTTCTTTTTTTTCTGCTTCACTTGAAATGCCCCATATTAAAGAAATATTTGTATATTTTACCATTGTTTTAGATTATTATGAGTATGATTCATTTATTCTTTCAACAAATGATTAAAATATTCCTCTTTTTGCTTCTTGAGTTTTTTCTTTTTTGCACACTCTGTAAACAGTCAAGTTGTATACTTTTTAGAATTCATATCCGTATTCTCTCATACATTTTAATATAAATTGAATCACTCCCACATCAAAACAGAGCCTTTATCCTTCCATGGTTTAAAAAATTTTATTTAATAAAAGGCTCAAGACTCGATAGGTTTTTTAGTTCTGAAGAAACACACATACTTTTTCAGGTATATATAGAAAACAGATGTTCTTACCGGAAATTTAAACATTTATTCGAAGTGTGTCAGCATTTCTTGAAAGTTCACTTGTGATTGAATTATGTGTAATTGCCATTTAGTTTTTCAGGTTAATATTTTTGGGGAATGCTTGTGATGTGTTCACGCTTTTTTCTAAAACTTCAGTTTCCAAATATTAACATGGGTATACTATTAGTGAAAATCATTTTACCTCTTATAAACATTGCAGTCAAAGTTATGCAATAAATATAAATGGAAAAAGAGATAGATTTTTGCTAAGAGATAAAATTCCCTCTCCTAGGAAATTAAATTTTTTTTTTTACTCATCTCTTAAAAGAAAGTTTCTTTATCATGGTTTAAGGGCATTAGATAACACAAGGTGTTGTTTATTACTAGAACTCAAAAGTTTGCATTAGTTCAATATTAATAAATCAATGAAGCAATTGGAAGAGGAAAAAAATAAACTTCATAGTTCAGGCTCTTTTCAGCAATACATGCTCTGTAATGTATTCTTTTTCCATAGCTTTATCAAATATTCCAAGAACTATATGGAACATGTTACTGCCTAAGTCTATGTATTAAAATAAAATTCTTTTAAAAAACTGAAATCTTGAAATGTTTTTGCTTCAGGAGGCAAAGAAGTGAGAAAGAGTCCACCACATTAACCCATAGCAACTCTTTCCTCTTCAATTTTAAAAAATTGCTGGGTGTTGCACCAACTCATCTCAGGGAAACTGGCTGAACAAAACTGGGTGTGTGGATAACAGAAGATTAGGGACGATTTGATTTGCTTATTTCCGAAAGGATGAGTCCTTCAGGGAGTGAGAGACCTAATAAATTCTATTCTAGTCCAAAATTGCAGACTCGTTTGAGAGGATTTTGTTCTTCCTCAATTTTTGGGTTTTCTTGTATATAATATTTAAATAAACAGATATGTTTCACATTAAGTGATTTAATACCAATAACTCAATTGTAAGTTAAATTTGTCACTAAAGAAATGTGCATCTGTTTTTTCCACTGCATTACATCATTACGCACTTAGTTTATTCCTTTGACATCGGAGACAAAAAAGAAATTGCTTATGGAAGTATTGCATGTTTATTCTTTCATTGTGAACAATCCAGCCATCTGCTCTGAGGAATCCATATCCATACTTACTCTTACTATTCTTTTAATGTAGGCTATGTTAATCCCACTTTTGTGCTACTAATGTAGTACTCGTACATCTGTTACTTTTTGTACTCTTACTGCGAGTGTTAGTGTTATATCTAGTTTTTAACTTTTTATGTTCTGAAATTCACTTATGTGATTCACCGGGTGTTAATATATATAAATTACAAAACTAAAGGGACCACTGATTGCTTCCTCACATAGATCTTCCTGTAACATATAACTTTGATTTAATAAAAGTTACTTAGATCAGTAGTTTGATATTGTTTCAGATTTATATGGAAGAAAGAAATGAAACATTGTGAGTTTTTTCACAAAATATATATTATTTGTCCATAAAAGGTCGGAAGTCTTTCATTATTTATTTAATAAAAGAAAGAAGTTTGTGACAGAATTTTTGAAGTTTTTGCCAAAATTTTAAAAGCAAGACATTTGATAACGCAGAATAAATGTTATCAGTAGTTAAGAAAGGTTTTCTTTTTCTATAATTTCTATTCAATAAGACATTGAAAGAAAACAAAAAATTCCATAGTCAATGTGCAAATTATTTATTTCCAAAAATACTCATATATGCTGTGAGTACTGTGTGAAATGTGTTACTAATTCGAGCCTTCTGTTTGTGTTGAAATAATACCCGTTTAAGAAACTCAAATTTTAAAATGCTTTGTTTCTTAAAATAGTACACTCTTGAATATTTTGCATCAACTATGAAATGTTTGTGACTGTAACATGCTTTGTGCATGTTAGGTACTAATTAATAAACTTCAATTTTCTTCTGTTAACGCAGTAAATGCCTTGATATTATTTCTTGGCAAGAAAATTTACTACTTAATTGCAGGTATTTAAAATTTGTTAACAAGTTCTACTGTAATAAATCATTATAATACAGGTTATGACTTTCATCATCCATAGTAATATCACAACAATTTTGTGCCAAGACAACAAATAAATTCTGTAAGAAATTGGTTTAGCTAATCATGGATACTAATATTTAGCACAACAAACCTACTATCTAATTAAATTTTTAAACACTTATGTTAATGTAATGTGTGTTGTAAACATATACACACACCTTTGTGTTCAGGAACTTGTACCTATGCTCAGGAACCTTAGAGTACAACAGCATCTAAAGCTCCTCGTGCGTAAATGCATATCAGTTATTTATAATTATGCTCCATGCTGTTAGCATGGATGAAAAAATCCTGAAAGAAGCTATCTAAGAAGAAATGTTGAAGGAAAGTGGATGAATAGTATGAGTGTTGTTAGTCACCTTGCAGCTGGACCATCTCTCACTCCACACCCTCAAGAAAGTACCTGCTCCCTGCTTTTGTGGGTTTCAGCGCTAATTTGAATCCTTGTGTAGAGACAAATCTGCAAGCATCGTAAATGGAACAATTTTTTTCATATTTTTCTTGGTACGTGTTATAGCTCACAACCAGAAATAAAGTACAGTAATTTTTATTTGTCACTCAGCAGGTTCATTCACCATTGTCTGATCCCAGTTTGATAGCATGGGCTTTATGGAGAGTAATTGTGCTAAGTGCGTTGTGTACTGAGTGAGATGGTGCAACACTTGAAGAGTTATTAGGTGACTGTGAGGTATTGGAAGAGTTTTCGTGTATTATTGAGGAAAACATAGTGTCTCTCTATTATTACAGAAAGCTTTCTCGACCTTGTAGTGGCCATCTTCAGTGCTACAGAAAGAGATAATGAGTTCTATAAAAAAATGTTGAAATATATACAAATATTAGAATAAAATAAAGTGAATTGCATTTGAGTAATAAAAATATAATAAAATACTGTAAAGTGGAAACAATTTAAATTGTGAAAATATTGGATGAATCTACTTGAAATTTGGATGAAGAAAATTGTAATAAATTTTTCAATGTAAGATAAAAACAAAAATATTGAATAAGAAAAAATCTACTAAATTTGTAGAAACATAAAAACGTAAAATGTGAAATGAATAAAAGACAGAGCGAGCAAACTGAACGTACCTGAATACAGGGATTCTTGTGGCAATAGAATGCTCCAAGGAAACTGGTTAATGCTCTTAAATACTTGGTGTAGCCTTAGGGGAGGAGGGAACAGAAGGGTGAGAACCAGGAATGTCTTAACTTTTTGAGTCTGAAGTTGTTTCTATTTCTAAAATTTTGGCACCTTTGTTCATGTTGAAAGAGTGTTGCGAAATGTGAGAATGTAGTGTTGCGTTTGAATGCATGTATGTGTTCTTTAAATCTAATTTGAAATATTCTGCCAGTTCAACCAACATATTGGGCATTGCACTCTCCACTGGAGACAGGTAATGGGATGGAATCTTTTGATAAATTTAGCAAATTTTGGAGAGTTTTAGGTGTCTGAAATATAATTTGGATTCAAAGTATTTTAATGATTTGGCAATAGAAGGAGAAATGTCTCCTGTATATGGAATTGAGTACCTTGCTGTGTGGTCTGTGTTGTATATGGGTGATGGAGCTGCAATATTCTTGGGGTGAATTTTCTAACATTTCCCTAGAATTATATTGTTTATTAGCTTAGTCTTGTATCAGTTGTTGTTAGCTACTTGCTTAATGTTTTTCATTTCTGTAAGGATATTATGGCGTAACACAGGAATTGTGAATAGTCTGTGAATCCTGGAGCAGAATGTGGCAGGCTTGTGACAGAAGGGACGATTAGAGGCATGTATGATGATGTCAGTATGGGTAGGTTTTCTAAAGATGCTCCTTTATTGATAATGAATATGAAGAGGTCAAAAAAATTAAGTTATTTACCTCCATTCTCAAGTTTTGTCATGAAATGGATATTAGGATAAATGGAGTTAAGATATTGTGTGAATTGTTGTAGTTGTCTTGTTGTACCCGTCTAGAGGGCGAGTACGTCATCAACGTAACAGTACCAATAAACAATATTTTTCAGTAGCGAGTGGCCTGAATCCAGGGTGCAATGTTCAAAATGATCCATGAAGATGTCTGCTAGTAATGGGGTAATGGAGATCCCATGGGTAGACCAGAATTTTTCGAAAAGAATTTGTCTATGCCTCGACACAAATTATTTTAAATTTGACATTATTTATTTGATAAGAATTAAACAATTACTTGACGTCAATGATCATTTTTTGTATTCAAGGTGTATGAATTTAAATTCTGCATTTAATTTAAGTTTGGCATGATAAATGCACATAAATAAATAATAAACTTGTTCTTTGTACTTTTTCTAATTTTTTTCTTACAGATTTGAAAATTGTTGCAATTAGTTAATAATTCTCCAATTATACTATTATTGTCTACGCACAATTTAATGTGTTCCACGAGTTATCTTGAAAAGTAATTTGCAAAAAAAAAAAAAAAAAAAAAAAGTTGGAGAAATTTGGTGTAGAAAAATTCTGGCAGACCTGTTGAAGGAATTATCCCTTTATTGGAAAACGTATTATTATTTTCGAGGTCGTGTATGGTTTGTACCATTAAAGATATTCAGTATTCATTTACGAAAATCTTTGAATGAAGAACTGTAACAACTTTTTAATGTGTTGCATAGGTTCACCTTCGTACAGAGAGCGGCAAATAGATATTATAGTTTTTAATTAATAATAGCTTCTGTGGTATGGCAAATTCTAAGACTTTTATAAATGTTTTGAAATTTTTTATTAGGTTTTTGGCTACATAGCTGCTGTAGTTAGTATAAATGCGTCCATTGTCATTCCAAATGTTGGCGAGCCCTAAAGCCCCAATAAAACAAAAAAAAAGAAAGGTAGGCACATAATTGGTAACAACATTGAAATAATGCAATAAAACAAATGTTGGTACACCTCGAACTCTTAAGTAACATTGTAAACAAAATTAAAAAGAATTACTTACTAGTACGGGGCACGGCTGGGCTGGAGGGTTGTTTTTAACGTGTTACTCTATATTTTGGTCGCCTTCATCCTAACCATTTAAAAAGTTTATTAAAGAAATAATTTTACTAGCATTTATGTGAAAGAATATCTAATACACAAATTCTGTTCTTTCGTTTTTTGGAGAGATAAGATAGGCAAGATTTATATTTTACTTCAAGGATATATTAATAAATAAGTCTAAAGATAATTGGGATATTATTGAGAGAACAAAGCAAGAAGACCATTAATATTCTTATATAATTTAATTAAAAACTAAGTTAATTTCTTTGCAAATTGAAGTTGCAAAATTATATTATTCAAATCGGATCATTGATTACTTTCGGTGAAATAGGTGATGATTTGTTTTATTTACTATCTCTTATTTCATAACGCTCCTTATCTCGTCCAAGAATTCTATAAGTGTTAAATTATATTATTTTCAATAATATAATTTTTAACATTTGAAATTCCTATAAAACATTGAATTTAAAAAATCTTAAGAAATCAACAAGATTTTTCATCACGTTACCTTGAAGACAAAAAACACGTAACCAAGTTAATTCTTCGAACGATAAGTATTAATATAAAATATCATCCTCACGCTTCGAATATGCTCGAACATATGAATATGACAGACAACATGCAGAAGTTAATAACATCCGGCGAAAGCAGCAATGGATACATCTGATACGTAAGCTTACGCAGCGAGAAGATGCAGCGCCACTGGATGAGAGGTTACGAGTAGTGTGTAGACGTCGCTTGAGTGGAAGGTTCACGATACCAATAGAAACATAAGGTGCAGACATTCCTCTGTTCTCCTTTTAAAAGTAACATTGACAGTGCAATGAACTATAACATTTTAGTCGGGCTGTAAACTAATAATTCAACTAATTACTGTCTCTTATTAGATATTGGAAAGTGAAATAAATATTCAGAATATTATTTTACTCTATCTCTGCTTCATCCATGTTAAATAATATTCAAGGTTCTTGAAACGGTAGATAGATTGATTATAGGATGGGCGGATCTAGCTGGAGGAGCCCCGCACGTAGGCCTAAAAGGCCCTTTGTACCCTTAATACATTTTGGTTTATTCCAACCCCAGGGCCTCCCTAAAGGACACCAAAGATAGTATTTCAACCTTCCTGATATCCTCTAGATTCGGTAAATATGAACCCAGGTAACGGTATCTAGTTTGGACAAGAGCTTCGTACAGAGTACATGCGCGGAGGTCTTCTCTATGCCGCATCTCCTACACATTGGATACTGACCCCCATAATGTGTAAATGTCTGCGTTGGGTATTATGACCTGTTCGTAAACCTACTTTCCTTATACAACTCCTACCTAGTAGGACCCTATATTCTTGGCTTGTTAGTGCAATTAACTCGCGGGTCTGTCCAGTCATATTCTGTGACTTCCAGATGGTGAGGTATTGCTGGTGTGTCCAATTGCCGTCTCCAGTCTTACCTTTCGTGGAGATATTCCAAAAAAGTGGCCCTTCGATCCCAACTTTGTCTATTCGTCTGCCTTTTCAATTCCCCTGATTCCCATATACCCAGGAACTCACTAAAAGGTAACCGGGTTTCGTTCATAGAGTATGTCTTGCATCCGTTGGCATTGTCACAGAAGTTTGGATGTTCTATAGGCACATAGTGCCCTTAGTGCTGCGTGGCTGTCGCTGCATATGTTAAAGCGATCACTAAGTCCAGACATTTTGTATGTGATTAACGCAGGCCAGTATAGCAGATACTTTTGCCTGGGAAACTGGTGAATCCCCCTAAAGAGAGGTGAAGCCTTGTATTGGGCCCCCAGTTCCCGCTCCCGTCCGTGGGCCATCCGTAAACCAACGTGGCCCCAGTCTGGAGACTGGTCCCGACGCCCGTAACCCAATCCTCTCGTGGGGATCTCGGAGAATTTGTAATCCAAATTGTATCTGGGCCCTATCAGGTCCCAATCATTCCTGCCAAGGTTATTGCTACCTGGAACCTTGTCAGGATTGATGTGTGTCTTTTAAGTGGATTCTTAAAGAACCACCCACCGACTTACCATGGGCGGTATGCGCCCATGCTTGCCAGCTCGTTAATAAACAAGTGCAGCGGAGGTAGGCATAAAAGTGCCTCCATGGCACGGAGCGGAGTAGTGTCCAGCACCCCGGTTATTCCTAAGCAAGCTAGTATTTATATGCTGTTTAGCCTGGTAATTACCGTCCCCACTCCAGAGCCAGACCGCCAGAGCAGTGATGCGAAAGTGATCGTAGACCTTATGACAGCAACATAAAGCCAATGGACCACGTATGGTCCTAGTCGCCATGCCCCCAATAGCTCTACATCCATCTCTCCTTAGTGTGTAACTTTTTTCCCTACCTGTACAAAATTTTAGGGCTCTAATGACCTCGATGTCGGCGAGCCGTAAAGCTCCTCAAAAAATAGCTCTACGACGGGCCCACAAGATTTTGCGAGCCTTATCCACCTTATAAATCGTGTATTTTGTCCAACTTAGTCTGGCATCCAAGAAAACCCCGAGATACCTGGCGGAAGTTTTTCTGACTGCCTTTTTCCAAATAAGGGCTCCGACAGACCATCGAGCCTCCGTCTCGTGAAAACTAGTTCCGTCTTGTCTGGGTTGAATGACAAGCATGTTTTCTGGCAGCATTTCTCCACCCTACGTAAGGAGCCCTGCATGAACTCCGTAACCGTACTGGGAGAATTGCCCGCGACCACCAAGCTGATATCGTCAGCGTAGCACAAGGCATAGGTTCCCCCTATATTGAGTCGGCTAAGCAGTCGTCTATCTCCAGACACCACGGAGTTGGTGACAATACTCCACCCTGTGAACATCCCGTTTATGATAGAGGGATAGAATAACATGGCCCTGCAAGGAGACTGCAATCCAATTTGATAGTGTAGGACTAACTCCTCTTTTGACTAGGTTAAGCGTTATTGAGCTTAGCAGGGTAGGTTAAAAACCCCCTCTGTCCAGGAAAACTACCATAGCAAGCTGTTTCTGGTGAAGGATTCTCCAGCCTAGTCACTTGTTGGTGGAGAACCGTCTCAACGGATTTCCCTTGCTGATAAGCATGCTGGAGAGGATGCAGCGGTCGACCTCTGAGCACCTTCTCCCTGATGTACCTGTCCACCAGTCTCTCCAAGGTTTTCAAAGGAAAGAAAGACACACTGCTAGGAGGATAGCTCTTAGGCCTGGCATTACATGGTCTGCGTACAATCAGGAAGATATGAAGTCCACTTTAGCCTATCGCCTCGGAATGAGCATATCCCATGGTTAAGCGTGCTATGTAAATCCTAGCTAGGTGTGGTGTGTTGTCCTCCCCTCCCTTCTGAAGTGCAGGGAAGACTCCACGCACTCCTGGGCTTTTGAAAGGTGCAAAGGATGATATTGCCCATTTCACTCTATTGTAGATAGCGATTTCCGCATCCTAATTCCAACCTCCTCTTTGGGGCCAGCGGGATCCTACTGATTCCACACCAATATTCGTGATTGCTTCTCCAGGAAAGTGAGTATGCAGCAACAGTTTTAGATTTCCCCTCAGTTGATGTAAATTCTCCGGAGGGAGCCACCGAATTACCGAACCTGGCATTACTATCCTTAGTAAGTATAGTATGAAGTCTAGCTGTTTCATGCTTGTTCCGAATATCATTCGTGGAAGCCTTCCTGATTTCCGGTTTCTATTCCCTTAGGGTCCTGTGCGTATTCCACAGTCTACGGAACCTCCTAGGGTAGCCGTTCCATCTAAAGCTATCTGTTCACGTTTTCCTCTCCACGACTGGGCAGTTCATCTAATATCAAGTAACTAGAGCCTGAGTCACACAAGTAACCCCCAGCTCGTTGTTGCTATACCTATACAAAGGACCATTCTCAAGTCCCCTCCTTGAGACCTCCCCAAACGAGACCCAGTCGGTCCGTCTCAGATTGAAATACGATTCACTCTTGAACGAACCCTTTGTTAAACACGATGTGTCTGTGGTCTGACTGGGAGGGTTCCCTAGAAAACTCTCCAGTCCAAGATATCCATGGAACCCAAGGTTATGTCTATGACTCCCTCACTCTTGTTGATTGTTGGAGGTCGGGATGTCTCCTGTATTCATGATCTCTGAGTCAGTTGTACACAAGTATGCGGTCAAATCCTCGCCCCGTCGATTGGTGTCTGTACACCCCAAAATGCCGTGGTGGGCATTGGTGTCACAGCCCACCACCAGGTTGAGTCCCTGTTTCTTACAAAATACCACCAGTTTTCTGAACTCCTTTGGAGGTGGGCAGTCGGTCACCAGGAAGTAAGCAGAGCAAACAACAATATCGTTGTCCTGCTGCTCTTCATATCTCACTCGTACAGCTACCAGGTCGCTTGTAACAGATCATGGTATTGCCCAGGCGTTCATACCTTTAATTAAAACACATGCTCTTGGTTTGACACTTGTTCCAGCACAAAACAACGTGTAACCCTTTCATCTGAGTCTCATGATATGCCCCTGCCTGAACCATGGTTCCTGTGTCAAGGTGACTGAAAACCCACCTCTGTCGATACTTCTTACCAGTACTCTAGAGGCCGCAATACAATGCTACAAGTTTATTTGGATAAAAAAGAGCATCCCTTACGTTACCCTCCAGGTATGCCTGTGGTTGCGGCCCTCCTCCAGGTGCTTCTGGACGTTTAATGTAACAATAAATTCACGATTTATTGTTTCACTAAACACGCCGCTAGACAGAGCCTAAAGAACCTGTATAAGAAATCCGCCTCTACCCGAAGGAAAAACGGAGCAAAACTCGGGCCAGGATGGGGCTACAGAATTAATGTACACAACCGAGCCAAAGTTGAGTACACATAAAACTAAATTAATATGAATCATAAGACAACAATCATGCAAGAAAATAGTTTTTGAAATAGTTATAAGTTATTTTAAAAGTACTACAGCAATGTCATGATAAAGTACTAGATGGATTTCACTTTTATTAAAATCAATAAATTCTTTTACATTGTAGAAGCACTGGTGCAGGAGGTATTTTAAACCGCGGATTTGAAGAGATTCAATTTCATAATATCTTATATATGTTGGGACAGGGAATTATATAGAACGATTCCCGAATATGGTCCTTTTTGGCAAAGATTGGTTGACACTCTAGGGCGATGAATATTATTCCTATTGCGAGTATTGTGTTCGTGAACGAAACTGTTTCGTATCAAGCAAGGGTGAAACTTCAGTAATTCGGTCTTAACAAACACGACCGTTTCATAAATATAAATGCAGGGAAGTGTTAAGATATTTAATTCCTTGAATAAAGGTTTACAAGAGTTTCGGGGGTGAGATACACAAATTATCCGAACTATCCTCTTCTGAATTCTGAAAGTTTGAATGCTCTGACCGGAATTGCCCCAGAAGGTAATGTAACGTAAATGGGAGTAAACGTTTGCAAAATATACGCAACGGGAAATACGTGGACTAACTACGTTAACTAAGATTCGGAATGCGTAACACAATTTGCTTAATTGGGAATTAAAGTTGTCAACGTGACAATTCCATTTGAGGTTGTCTTGAATATGGAGACCTAAGAATTTTGTATTCATAACAGCTTTTAATTGTTCCGTTTGAAGAAAGAGAATCCTGGGGTAAAGATTTTGTGTGCTATTGTGAATTGACATACTCTGTTTCGTCAGTGTTTACAATGAGACGATTTGCATGGAACCAAGTCGAAAGGTTAGACAAAACATTTTGAGCGTTGGCGTGTTTACATAATAAATTAGTGTCATCATCAAAAAGAACCATTTTGCAATCTGATGTGGATGTCGTCGTCCACATACAATAAAAAGAATATAGGGTCCATAATTGAATCTTGGGGTACTCCACTAGTATTTTCTGTATACTACATATATGAGAAAATAATTACAACTTGACGGATGTAAGTAAAAAACTGTTAATTAAAACCGTAAGTTAAAAAGTCGGAACTGAAAGAACCGTTCATGATTTTAGAAATGAACTTAAATGCTGAAGAAGGGGGAAAATGTTAATTTTGTTAAGTAATGATGAACTTATTACAACTTTTCTGTCCAGTTATGTGTACAAAACGTTTATAATATTTTTATGGAATAATTCTACTTTCCCCTTATATTCTATCGATTAGTCAGATGAATTTTTACCATGGCAAATTTTAGTGTTTAATGAAAATATTTTACATTTTTAATATAATTAAATTTATTACAATAATTACATAATTTCAATTCGTATTGTGTAGTTCGTTACAAAATTAGAAATTTAAAAATTAAATAGTCATAACATTTTTAGACTAATTGTCCAACCCTGATTAAGAAAAGTAACAAAAAGTGAAAGAAAGAACAACTTTATTGCACACCAATTGCATCCTCGAATGTTGTCAGTGTTACAGTTTGCCTTTCTGAAACGATTCTCGAGTTAAATATTTAAATCCGTACTTCTAGTACAGAACAACATGGTACAGGTCATTATTGTGACTTACCGTAAGTACAGCAGTTTCTTGTATTTCTCTGTCTTCAAGAAGGAAGTCGTTTCTCGTCTTGTTAATAAATAATATGATAATTTGAGGCGACCTTCTTCCGTGCTCGGAAAACGTCGGCAAAATGAAATACACCGCAACAATATCAAAATTGTTTCCGGATTCCGTACATCAGAGAACAGATTACGTTGGCTATATACCCGCAAAGCAGCGAAGCATAGCAACAGTGTTGCGGTGTGGTCTTCGTGGACATACTTTTTCGATATGCATTGCGGACTGAATGGCATCAAGGAACGAACGTGTCGTGTTGGCCGATTGGAAGTGATTCCTTGTCTAATTTCTACCTGTTTTTGCATTGTACTCCACTCCTCACACTAGTTGTCGTGTGTTGGCACTGATAGCGGTTTGGAGCTATGCAGGAAGTTGCAACTAGTGAGGGAATGAGGTAACCCTTGACTGATCCTAAAGCCCTAAGACGGGAGAGGAGTTTCTGAATGAGAATACTACTAAAGTCATGGCGAATATGGTGTACTCCATTGCAGCAACTTTTGCGCAATCAACAGAACGTTGAAAGCACGGGAAGCAGTCAACTAGCCAATAGAACGCTATGAGTTTACAGTCGTGGTGAGCTAAGGACAGTGGACGACTCGAGAAGATTGGAGAGGCTACGATTATATAGGAGAGGAAGCACTCGCAACAATGAATTACGAGAAAGATGTAGGAACCCTCAGCATGGCCAAATGAACAAATGGCGTTTTCCATTTGCAGCTCTGAGTGTACATTGGTGCACCCCCACTACAAAAATGCTATATTTGACAGAGTAGCTGCACCAGTGCGGGGATGTTGTTCCATTTGTCTATCGGGATGCGCACTCCACGCACTGACAACCCGGAAAATAGAACCCAGCTTTTTCCGTCGTGGGCAAGCATGCTGGGATTACACCACTGCGATGTTGTGAAGTATGGTTAACTGTTCAATATGTACATTGAAATGAAAAATTCAGAGCTTTTTTCTCGGAAATAGTGGTTATCGCGCTTTCTTTGACAATCGATTACCCTTAGGAGGCACTACAATCCTACGAAGTCCTATCCCGAAGATAATTTCCCTAGTCACGACCTTCCCTTGTAAGAGCTGGTCAAAGAAACTCTTAATATGGCTAATGAATTAAGAGAAGGAAAAGGGTATCTCTGATTGAGCGTAGGCGATGCCCAAGAGCGGACGCCAACCGATTCTGCCTTGTCACTGTCCTCGCGAGACTGTCGAGTGCGAGGTGTTTTTATTCAGCGTTACTGCTGACTAGTTTCTACCTCAAGTGTGCTTCCATTGCTCTTTTGATACGCGAGTGGACTGTTGCTTGCTTCACGACAAACTCAATGGATTTCAGACAGTTTGAATATCCTATTGAGCCCTTCACGCGGCGGCATCCATTTCGTTTTCCGCACTCACTGCTGTTTTGGAATGACATTCCATTTGGACGAATGGCGTGACCGTGTTTGATCGGCTTAACACGCTGTGTAACTTCAGTTGGAATAAATAAGTATATTAATGGAACACATTTTTAAAATAAATATGAAAGGAATCTTGAACTATTCAATTCAGGAGATTTGAAGAGAGACAGATTATAATGAAATATACTACATGAAGGGAGATGTAAACAGATTGAACGAGGGCGCAAGTGCGAGAAAGTTGAGAAATTAAGTACTTTGTTTTAGCGCAAGTACTTTGTTTCGCTTTTAAGTGTTCCGTGTTCCTAGTTCAGTATATTCTAAAAGATAGGAGAGCGGCCTTTTGTACTACTGACATTAGAAGACTGAAATAATTTTAGAGGAGGCAGGGTATTAATTTTCACACTGGGTGGCTTTGAAAGATTGTTTGGGAGTAAGAAGGAAGGAATTTCGTAGCAAGTTTCAATTGAGGCAAACAAATGTCAAGAATTGTATTATTTAGTAAGGAAATATTTGTCTTTGGGAGTGTGACAATGTGAAATGTCTAATTTGATACGTTGCAAGGACTATTTTCAGTTTCTAAATTGTCAGGATCTTTGTCAATATTAAGAATGTCTGTAAAGTTCTACTGCCGCCGGCCGCTACCCAGACGAACCAGGAACCTGCTGCCCCTGAAATGAGAGGTTGAAGTGCCGTGAGATCTTGTGAAGTTCCGTCAGCATCCTGGTCACGGCGTTCATTAGGGAGTTTTTGCATAGCGTACCTGTGAGCTATCATATACACTATCGACAGCAAGTTTCTTTTGCACATCCTCAGAAGTTAGTGGTACACGAACTTTCTTAGCGCAGTACATTAAGACACCTTTGTTTGCATATGATAATAGTGAGCGAGCCTTTAATGTATGTTTTAAGAAGTCTATTAGTTTAGCAGACTCAGGTTCATGCTATCACATCTCATAAAAGGATTAGCAGATTGAAATGAAACAACCATCAAATTAAAGAAAATATCTCCGAATTTTACTTAGTAGTATTTAAAAACATATGCAAATTTTGTTTACATGAAAATCCACGAAAAGTGCCACTTTTGCCTTATTCTTAACGAAGTTTTTCTTGTCTTGGTCCTATGATTTTGTAAAAACTAGGTATTGTATTTACTCCAAATTTTAATACAGGGTAGATGTGCTCTTTATAAGAACATTTGTCAAGTTAGATTGTTTTATTTCAATACGTTTTTTTTCTTGTAAATATTGTGAGCCTTCGTTACGTTTGATAACTTGGGCCTAAAGATTAGATTCAAAAAACTATTAGCAGCTTCATTGTTAAACGAATTTCATGATGCTAAACATATAACAGGATTGCCCGAGTTTGGAGAAAACAGGTAATTAACAAAAATTTGTTAAAATTATTTTTGTCTTAATGATATTCAAATTTGATAATTGTATTTTTCAGAATTGAAAAATAACATTATCAATTAGAATAACTTAAATTGATTCAAAGATGTTTATTTACTTTTTTGTCTAATTACAATACTTTCCATTATCATAACTAAGTGCTAAGAAGTGTATTAGGCAATGGTTTCCCAAAAATATGAAAGATTGGAGATGATTTGTCTCTTTCTTACTAATTGACCTTGCATGAATAAGAAACACATTCTTCATGCTATCCAAAATGAGTATGATCATTATAGAGATGCCGTAAGCGGAAAAGACGAACAAAAGAAAAGCTCAGAATGATAATACACAGAAAAATTGAGAGAACTCACTCGTAAGAAAACAAAGATTTTAGATGAAGCGCAAAAAATGGCTGAAAAATGAGTCTTCAAGACATATCTATTCAAATAAATCGATGAAGACTGGGATTATTGTTTTTGGTTATTGTCGTAATAATTTGAGTATTTTATGTGTATTTTGTAAGAAAATTTTAACAATTCTTTGAAGTTTATGACAATTTCTCTTCAATGTTCATTAGTTTAAAATTTACATCTGTATATTTAATGCTCATAAATAAATTTACATTTTTACACTTTCTGTATATTTCTCGTTCCTATTTTGAAAATTAGGTATTGTATTAGGTAAATTGTATAATTGGTCATTGTTAAATAATTATTACAGTTATAGTCAACATACAAAATAATGCGTTCAAGTTATCTTGAAAACTGGTGTGCAAAAGAGTCAGGGAAAAATAAAAGTACCTGAATAAGTCAGGGAAATTTTTTATAGAAAAATATGGGCCATCGTTACAAATTGATATTTGTCGGCACATTTTTCCCCGTGCAAATGGAGTGCAGTGGTGAAACAACCCTTCACATCCTTTCTCTTTTCCCGCGTCCAGCGAGTGTTGTTGCCACTGTGATGTTCAGCGCGAATTGTCTTGGAAACAAACGCAATATAATTTGATCGACTGTCGCTCTTGATCCATGGAAAAAATGCATTGAATATGCAGAAAAAAATACAAGTTATTGTAGAGAAGGACAATATTGTAGAGAGAAGGACAATATTGTAGAGAGAAGGACAATATTGTAGAGAGAAGGACAATATTGTAGAGAGAAGGACAATATTGTAGAGAGAAGGACAATATTGTAGAGAGAAGGACAATATTGTAGAGAGAAGGACAATATTGTAGAGAGAAGGACAATATTGTAGAGAGAAGGACAATATTGTAGAGAGAAGGACAATATTGTAGAGAGAAGGACAATATTGTAGAGAGAAGGACAATATTGTAGAGAGAAGGACAATATTGTAGAGAGAAGGACAATATGAAGTTCAAAATAGAGAATCTCATTCGCCAGGACTCAAGCTCAAACGGTGACATTGAAGCGAAGGTCGAAGATGATGATCCTGATTTTTAGTACG
The DNA here is from genome assembly GCA_002313205.1 of Laupala kohalensis. NCBI lineage: Eukaryota > Metazoa > Arthropoda > Insecta > Orthoptera > Trigonidiidae > Laupala > Laupala kohalensis. The sequence goes on along the minus strand of NNCF01126352.1, from coordinate 258,239 downwards.
AATTAAAAAAAAAAAGAACATTAAAAAGGCATAAAAATCCAATATGTAAAATTGTAAAACCCTCACAAATGAAAAAAAGCAGCTGTGCAGTCGGTTCGTGAGGAAAATAAATGTACCAACAAATTTTAATTCATAACAAATCAATTTTGTTTGTGTGTTTAGCACCATGAAATTCATTTAAATGGTTGTCTGGTGATGCCAACGGTGCATTGAAATAAATTCGTGGGTGCATGATAAACAAAGTTGCCTAGACAAACTGCATTTGTTGACCCCTTCCCGATTGAGAATATGTCGGGTGATATGGAGCATACAATTGGGACCCCACCCCTACCACTTATACTGAAGGAATTGCGTGCTCAGGTGCACGCTGCTGTCACAGGACCTTTCCGGGTTGCTACAAATCCATGCCGCGACATTTTAATACATGTGTTCGCCAGCATGGAGGCACTACGCCAAGTCAAAATAACCCGTTTGGTTGCATATTTCAGGTAATATTGTTCCTAGAAATGTGAAAGTTTAATCATTTCGTAGGTGCGGTTCCTTCTGTATGCAGTTCCAAAATTGATCGCAATCCACCACATCCTTCTGGGTGCTGGGATGTTTTTGAAGAACATTATAGTATATTCAGTGGTTTACTTATAATTGATCATCACCTGAACGGAACAAAATAATGAGATGAGTTTGGATGAAAAATTAAGGATCTTTAACGGGCTTAAATCTGTATTTGAGATTTTTTGGGTCTCCATAACTGTTAGGAAAAACAACTTATTCCTGAAAAATACAGTATTTTTTTCCCTTTCTTTACATTTAAATTGATATTACTTGTCAAGAATGCTATATAGACCCGTGGAAATCATTCTGCATCAATTCATTATATTAGAGCAATATTCTACTCTTAAGAGTTCGTTGAAAATGATTACAGTAGTCAAAATAAATATTTTTGATAAGTATGTAAAATATTAAAATAAAATTAATATTTTAAGCATAAGTTTTAAAGACGTTGGAAAGGCGTCTTAACAACCAAAGGACATACTTTTGACCTACGGAAAGAGGCCGTAACAATGGCGATCTCGAAACTGCCTGGGGCCATTTCATCATTTTTGCTCCGCTACCCTTTTTCCCCGTACAGTTTCTTCCGTCCCACTTGATGACCTGCTGGCCAGCCTGGATGCAGTCCGTCTCAACAGGCGGCGAGCACGGCGTGCTCTATAGCAAAAGTCGTACAACTTCACCGATAATAATTCAACATTGCTGCCTAATGCATAGTCAACTTCTACAAAACAAATTCGCATTCAGATAATGGCTTCTTAATATTCCTATCAGCTTATGATGTGAGGTTAGCGTTCCGCAACGTCTTTGATGCACTAAGTTTGAAGCAAAATACTTTTAATTCTGGAAAACAGTATTCTGTAGCATTGTATTTTAGGAGAAAACCAACCTTATTACTCAAGATCATGTAGAATAACAATTTCAACCCATTGAATTCATTATCGTGTTACTTATAACTTGTACATAATTAAATTTATGTATTTAATGAGATGAAATGTTACAAAGTAGTAAAAATTGTTCTGTAGCACAAACGTTACTGTTTTTTATACTCTTATAGGTTTAATGTAAGATTCGTATTAATTTTGACATCGTACAATTTTGGATCGTTCAAACCCTTGACCTTACCTTCATCCAACATTTTCCTCTTGATTTCAGACCACGCATGTTCAATTACATTAAACATAAAATAGTTTGGGGTGTCCTCAAAACTTGATGACCTTCTTACGAGCTCTCATTGGCATTCTTGCCGTACGGTTTTTGTAAGTTTGCCTTTACAGTGAGATATTAAACTTTTCTACTGATACCGTCAGAGACCCTGTAAGTATGAGGAACCTTGAACCTTGGACATCAGACTAGAAATGGATGAAGTTATAGTGGCACTGTCCTTATTACAAAAACATCTGGAGACATATTTACAAAATTAGGGAAAAGGTTTCAACCAACCCCAGACCAGGAGTGTAACTAGTAGTGAGTTGTAACACTAGTGAAACAAAGAGAATGTGTTGTTTCATACTTATTCATTAAGTCGAAATTACAGTATATGGTCATGTATTTGTATTACCGATGATAAAGCGCGAAATCAACATTTTTCTTATGAATCGGTCATATATTATTTGATGCGATTATCTAAATCAAACAAATTATAATCATTAATAATGAATTAAAAACTAAACAAAAACAAATGAAACTAATAACCCATCCTCATTGAGAACAAGAACTCTTTGATTAGTTTTAAAATACTTTGTTGTAACAGTCATTTCACAATTGTGTAATTCTTATAAAGTATACGATATTCTTGTTACAGAAGTTTAATTAAAATCCCAATACTAGATATAAAAGTAACCTTATTGAATGAAATCCGAAAAAAAGTAACAATGTTTTCTGCAAAAATGCAGTGACACCAGTCAAGTTGATCACTTGCTGTACAAGTCTCATGAACCCCCAAAAAAGTGTTTCATACTACTGCGGAAAAGATGTTACAATAGTCCCTTAACATTTTTTCGTAACTTCCAGAATTACACCAATTTGAACTAAAATAACCAAAATTATTACGTGAAAAGTGTAATAGCCGTAACTAGTATAGTTTTGAATTTAGAAGCAAAAAAGGAAGAAAAGACTCTTTTGCATGAAGAAATACAATGGCTCTTCTCTCATGCATGCTGCTTGGTTAAAACTTCACCTAACTTTGGCAGATTTTTAGACATGGATGCCGCTTGTTTTTTTAACTCTCATGGCCGTCGTATCACTAATAGTTTTTGAATTATTAGCATTGTTTTGAACAAATCCTGTTTCAATAGACCAGTCTTACCTATTGGGAGTTGCTTATATATCATGGTGTCACTTTGTTTACATGTATTGCTTATATATCATGTACAACTTTTCAAACTTAACTAGTGGCTCAGATTTTATATTAATGTGATAGTGTGAGCTATTTTAAATGTACGAATTGAATTGAAAAATAATCTAATAAGTGTTTGTTTGTGCTAAAATATCTACTCTAAATTTTATTTTGCATTGATAAATTTACATGAGTGTAGTGACCGCTTAACAAAACAGGTTACTTTATTTGATCCAATAAGGATTGTCCATGGTTGTTCGGTTTTGTATAAAGAAAGAAATTCTCGTGTCGATGAATTTAGGTTGCGTTTTTTTTCCCTTTTGGAGAGTATTACGCCACTGCTCAAGGGCGATTCAAAAATGTTGGCTCCCTCACAAACAGTATTCAGATGTCATCCTCAGTACCCTCTATAATCCTATGCAAATTAATCTTCTTACCTTTAATGTTGCTGATAGTTGTCTTGATCAACGACAATTTCCTCCGACTTTTTGCTCACTTTCTCAACACAACTTAACCAATCTTGCATGTTTTCACCTTGATGTCAGGAACTAATTTATTGTGGAGATATTAGCAAACTTGTTCTTAACAATTCCTCATTTGATCCATAACAATTAGTTCTTGTTCTGAATTCACTTTCAACACGAGTGAGAAACTACAGTAGTAAAACCATTTTGGAATGACAAATCTTAACGCAGTATTGATCAATTTAGTATTTTGAATTAATTAAAAGCTGTACTTTCGAGTCAGTTGATGCATTTCTTCAGTTGCTTTTACCAGCCCAGCCTCTTCTTTCTGGTGTTTCTCAAAGTGGTGGGAGAGTGAGAAGGGGGGTGAGGGGAGCAAGAGAGAGGGTGGGGTGTGTGTGTGAGAGGGGGCGAGTGCGTGCGTGTGTGTGAGAGAGAGGGGGGGGAGTGCGTGCGTGTGTGTGAGAGAGAGGGGGGGCGAGTGCGTGTGTGTGTGTGAGAGAGAGAGGGGGGGAGA
>NNCF01126352.1:195754-253767 GCA_002313205.1 Laupala kohalensis | reverse complement strand
AGACAGGTGTGGGGGTGAGTGAGTGAGGGGACGATTCGTGTCTTGTGCAATAGATTTATGCTTTTATAGAAACTGTAAAAGTATAATATTCCTTAGTTACTTATGTAACGCAATTGAAGTGATTACTAAGGAAATTTCTAATTTTGTAAGGAAAAAAATTAATTTCCAATCTTTCATCTTAGACTACTATGGTGACGCCTTTATGTTGAAGTAATTAGTGGTTACTAATATTTCAAAAGTTGGTCAGTACTACTTTGTTGTGGTTGTGTAGAATGTTTCAATGATGCTTTATTTTTCAAGGTTAATTTACAAATTGGTTTATAAAATACATATTAGAGTTTTGTGATAAATGATTGTTTTGTACAGCTTGGTTGTAGTGTTTTACACAATTTTCCTTATCTGTATGTTTACTAGGTTATTTTTTGTTAATGTTAAAGATTTTGTGTATATATGCATTGAGATACACTCAAGGTTCAGGTTGCTACCGCCTTGCGGTCTTGTGCAGGTTCAGTCAGTTCCATTGAATTTTGAGCTCATGATGCATGCATACGTAACAGCTATATATTGGTACTGTTGAAGAGTAACATAGGACAAAAGTAATGTTAATCTCTGGGGCTAGTATTAATATCTCTACTTTTCCCAATGACTGGTTGAATTATTGGTTAAAGCACTTAGTAGTGACCCTTATTTCTTACACTTAAATAGGTGTAATATTATTTGTTTTATTTATTATGTGATCATGTCTCTCGTTTGTTGTTGCATGAAATATTTTAATTTCAAGAAGTTTCTATTTTTTGTTCTAACCTGTGTTTTTATTTGTTTGTTGTCCTTTCCATCTTGCTGAGCTGGATCCAGGTGAAAGACATGGGTAGTGAGATGTTGGTAATGAATCTTGCATCTCACTACCTTGTCTTTCATGCGGTTTTGGCTACTTTCAACATGAGACAGCAATTACACTTACTGGTTTTGTATGATTCCTCCAACATGTTTGTGGCATCAAATCTGGTTTGTCATAGCTTTACAATCATCTATCACAGCCAGCTTTGATGAGCATAAATTTGTTGATACATCTTCAAAATATGGGGAGCAAGATGTGTAGTTTTAGGTCTGGGTCATCAATTTGGGTGTGGAATGTTGTTATACAGTACGTATCACAGCCACATTGATGAGCTTGGACCTAATTATCCCTTCGCAGGATTGATTGGAATTGCAAGAAGAGAATAATCGTTTTAGATTCTTTCTTAACGATTCCACTGGGATTCACCATACCTCTGACCTGCCAGTCAAAGTGATTGTGATGTGTTGATATGTATCATATCACAGCCATTTTTGACGAGTCTGGTTATGGGTTTTACTTCTGAAATTTCTTCCCATGAAGATTATGAAGAGATGTTGATGCACTGCTCACAAAGTTGTTGTGATATGTCAGTTTTCACCTCATATCACAGCCAGCTTTGATGAGCGGTGAGCGCAACAGTTTCCCGATATTTGTTTTTCTTATTTTTGGTTTTGTTCTAGCTGAAGTTGCCAGTTCCTCACAACGCACAAGTGAAGGTGTGGATGGAGTCTGCTGTGTGTGTTTGATTCTCTTTTCACATAGCTTTTTTACAGTCACTGACACATTTATTTTATTTTGGTTTGAAGTCTTTGTTATGTTTTGTATTCTCATAATCAAATTCCTCAATTAGCAGAATGAAAGTAAGTGCTCAGGAACTGAGTCCTATTTTAATTTAATTTTTGTCGTATATACATTGATCAAATTTGTTATGAAAGTTGTAGTTTATTGAGGAATTTTTCATTTATTTAATGTAAGAGTATGAAGCGTTTTAGTTTTCTATTTTTACCTTTTAGTGCTCAAAGAAATGTGTCCAGCACCTAAACCCTTGAACATATCCTCGGTATTCTCAAGACAAGACATTAAATCTTCAGTTTCCTAGATTGATAGTGTTTAATGGGGAATGGGTTCAGAAAGAATGTGACTTGACTTGGCCAGGTATCAAAGTCCCATGGCCACACTAAGTTGCAACTGATATCAATGAATATCAAATCAAGTATTGAACAGAATTTATGTTGCACTATATAACACAATGTGCTTAAAAGCTCATTTTAATTTCATTGTGCAACTAAAGATGGGGTAGTAGCCATGAAGCACTTAGGGTTACTACAAGTTTTACTTTTGAAAGTGTTGACTGAAATAATGAATCTAATTTTTAGTCTGGCTTACTATAACTTGCAGCAGTTCTTGAGTGTAATGTGTAGGCATATTACTAATGCTTTTTCACAGGATTATTATATAGATTTTGTTCTAGGACCAGTGATGTCAGTTTCTTAATCATAGGATGAAAACTACTGAACTTTCAACGTGCCTCTGATTTACATAGAGAATTTTGAGAGATGATGGGAAAAATAGGGAATTCTTTTAAGTTTTTTATTGTTCATGTTTGTAATGTGATAACCCTTTAGTTTATTGGCATGCCTACATAATGTTTATGGAAGCAAATAGTAACATTTCATTTTATCATATAAAGCTGTCTAATATTTAGAGACTCTGAATAAGGGTTCAGGCAAGAGCTCTAATTCGGTAAGTTTTAAGTTAAAATAAAAGATTACATTACTTCACTGCATCAAATGCTTTAGCAATATCAAGAAATACAATAGCTGCCAACATGCTTTTATCAGAGTTTTTTCTCAAAAATTCAATTAATTCTGCAAAGACATGAAGACAATTTTTTAAAATCCAGGTGCCTATAAATAAGTTTATGCTTTTATACGAAGTTCGTATGTCAGTAACTTTTTTGAAAATCTTAGCTGTTTGATATCAATCGTATAGATCTGTAATTATTTGGATCACATGAATCACCAACCTTAAATACGGACTTCTGCTTAAAATGCTCTGGATATAGGCATTGATTATTACTTCTGTTCACCAAATGAACTAAAGGATTTGTAACATGATGTTCATATTATACAAAAATTGAATGTATACCATTTACTGCTCTCATTTTATTTTTAGATTATCTACAATTCTTCAAACTTCATTGGTTTTGGTAGATAGATGTATATCTATCATATTTATTTTAAAATTGAAATTAAAATAATCAGTAAAAATAATTTTATTGGTAATCACTGTTTACTGTTTTACAAAGCTAATACAAAACTGGAGAAGAAATCTTCTGCTATGCAGTATCTTCTGTAATTGACTGTTCAAAATCATTTTCATGGTCATCTAGCTCTACTCCAATAGGCTTGTAATCAGTATTATCATCTTAATCAAAACTGTGGAGAGTCATTGTCAAACTCAAACTGAAGAATTTCACTAGAAGCATTCAATGATAGGGACCTGTACAGAAAACAATGATAATGACTAATTTGAAAAATGTATACAATTAATTAAGTACAAGTAAAATTAATTTAATGTAGAAATGAGTGTGATATAGCAGAATAAAATGAATACCTACATTTCATTAGACTTTATGGAATCAATTGTTGTAAGTTGGTGCACAGCAGTGCTTGGACTGCCTTAGCAGTGCATGATCTTCGCAACTAAATTGCAGACAACAAACCAGTCATGGAAATGATGATGTAGCAGCACAAACTAGTGGGAGAAGTTATAACTGAAGATTACACAGACCCTTGTGGCTTAATTTCAAAGCATATAGATTTCAAGTGCACAAAAGTCCAGAGGGCGGTCAAAACACCGCCCATGCGTGCAGTGCAGGGTTAATATGATTAACAATTTCACTTCCATTATGAAAAATATTGTTATTGACCTTTGTGTTAGAAATAGTATACTTTTCATTTTAATATTTTATTGTGTCCTTAAATGTTCCCATAATTTCTTATCATTAGGATTAACTTGTTTATTTTCATACATGAATTTTCCATTCTTAAACCTCCTATTTGAGTTGGATTTATACATTTTTATCATTCTGTTCTTTTTCTATATAATATAAAAATAATTAACCCCTTGATTATCCAAGTTTTTTGTTATTCAAATAATTGAATTTATTTAATATTAATAATTAAATGATGTTCAACTGTATTACTTAATAAATTTAATTGTAAATTTAAATAATACAGCCAAAGCTAATGTGTGCTGAAAGTATTGAATTAGACATTAATCGGTTATTTGTTGTGATTAATGGAATATTTATTTTTTGGCCTCTTGATTTACCTGTAACCAAGCAATTTATTGTTGGTATCAAAGTTATCATCTTTTTAAATAACCCATGAATAAACCCCTAAAATTATTGAGAAAGTTTGTGCACTTCTTGGCATATGAAATTGGGAAAGTTATTTTGTTTTGCTGATTTATTACTTACAATGTCGGTGTGACGGAATATTTTATTTCTCTGAGCGAAGGGTTTTCAAACTTGAGACTCTCTACCACTGTGGCCATATGTGATAGATCGGTTGGTAGTATACATAATAATGTTCATTTAAATTTATAAACTCGTGTAATTATTCCTCTATTGTCAGTAAATTTCAATCGCATATTTTCCTTGTTAAATGTGTTCCATAGCCTTGCAGTGAATTTATGGTACCCTCAAAAATTTGATACCCATTGCTTTGAAATGTTTTTCATTAAATAAGTGACAAAATAAATATTAAATGGGAGTATTGCCAAGCATTCTACTTATTATTGAAGCATTGTTTAAATTTCTTTAATATTTTTAATGTACTCTTGTGTAAGAGATAAGGTGTGTCTTCTGACTGAAACTCTCCAACATATGAGAGATAGATTATAGCATAATGAATAATCTGTGTATGGTTACTAACTTTTAGTGAAGTATCTTGAAAGCACTGATGGATAAACCTGTGAACTTAAAGAATGTAAAAGATAAGTTCTTACTTACAACACAAACAAACTTTATCAATTGGAGAAAAAATTAGAAATTGTAAAATAGTTTCAAGCTTTAAATGGTGAAAATAGTTTCAAGCTCTTGATGGTGTAATAATTACAAAAATATAAAAAAATTGCTCATATTATAAATGTATTATAACATTAGTTTAAAGTGTATCAAGTTTTTTGTCAAAATGTATAAAGAAATTTCAAATAGAATTTAATGTAGATTTATACCTATGAAAATAGAATTTTATTCAAATTTTCTCCATTTTTTTTGAAAGAGTTGTTTTCTTGAAATTTGTACCTGCTGTAAAATGGTATAATTGTATGTGGATATTGATTTAAAAATATTTTTGTGAAATTCCCAATTTGACAGAGGTTTTTTTTTCGCATTTCTGGTGTCAAATGATGAGTCACTAAACTAATTGTTGAACGATATGTGGACTTCGACTACTAATGTCTGTTATATAATCAAGATAGATAAATAATTTAAGACTTACAAACTTTTTATGGATAAGTACCACTTCAAAAGATTGTAAGTCTTAAATTATTTATATATCTTGATATGTGGACTTCCCTGTCACTGCAATGCATAGACTTGGACATATTTTCATATATATTTAAGGTTATGTCTGCTTGCATTAAAGTTGATAGGTTTCAAACATAAAGTAACCTGTTGCTGATTGATGAAAACCTAGGGATGTGAACTCGATGCATTAAGTCAAATGTACCAATAGATAATTAGATTTAGAAATGTTCTCTGAATGCCTTTAACATGATTCAAATGTTAACATATTTCTATTGCTTGTATGTACAAATTTTAATGAATTTTACTAAGTTATTTGGAGGAAACAAAACGGTTCATTTTTTCATATGTGCAGTTGATGAGCAAGATGGCTCCCCTGATTGGTCGTCTTGCTACTGAGCGGCTTTTTATGCGACGTTTTGCTGCGTTGTGCTCTGATCCTGTGTTTTACGTGAGGAAAGTATGTGCTTACAATTTTGGAGAGTTTTGTTCTGTACTGGGAACTAAGCCCACGGAAGAATTCTTGGTGAGTATGTTGATATGCTTTTTTGTGCATTGATTAAGTGTTTTGCTTAGTTGCAAGAGACTGTCGACCTTATTGGGAATACAGTTATAAAACACAAGCATGTCAAAGTAGCAAAGTTTGTCTCATTGTGTAATGCCTCTTTAACTTCAGCAACCGTAAGAAATGTCTTATTTACTCCTAAAACAAAATTTCCATTGCGTGTTTGTATAATTTCCTCTTTCTTATTCACTTCAAGAATTAATATCACTCGAAAGAAGACAGGGTCTGATGATATCTTTTGCGTAGTTGATTTTTACTTTTTGCCGCTAATAGTGTGAAATATAATTGTTAAAAGAAATTAATGTTCTGTGCAAATTGCAATTCATTTGTCCTCTGCTATGAATTCTGTACATTGGTGTTGTGGGAAAGAAAATTGTTTTCTCAATTTGTGGGAAAGATGCAGTTCCTGTTCCAGGTTGCTCTGTTCAAGGTGTGTGTTCTTGGACAAATGTTGGAATAAGAAACGCACTTACCTCCAGTGTTATTCATTCTAATTTATTCCATGTGCTGAGAGAGACTTGATCAACTGACTTCGTATTATCCTTGTGACAGGAACTTTAGAACAGTTCTTATAAGCAATTGCTGCAGTGATGCAACCAAATTTGTTTGACTGCATTTTATGTATTCCAAATTGTTCAACAAGTACTGCGTAGTGCCTACTCTTCTAGTCACAGTGTCTGCATTAAATTTTTTTGAATAGTTTTGGTTGTTAGTAGGAATAATACATGGTATAAAACATGATGAGTATTTTCGAGGAAAAATGAGCATTTGGACAATTCTCTTTGAAGATGATCATAAGTAAGAAAATTTTCTGAAAAAATAAAATAGGGCTTTTGGGTATGATTGTTATGTTAAATCATGACTTGTGTGTCTGAGAATAAGAATTTATCACTACAATGTAGTACATGTGTGGAGTATCTTTTTGTGGAAGAAAACAATGAGAAAAGTGCAAGAAATTTGCATTTCTGTCCTCTGTAAATGCGAATGAATATTGTTTAGTAAATTGTCCAAAATAACTAAAAATGTTTTTTAATAGCCGCTGATGCAGATGCGTATATTTTAAACCAATTTCCAATAGCAAGGAATGTACTCTGCTTTTGAAAGATGTTTCTTAACAGACAAAAACCTAATAATACTGAAATTATTACCCTTTTTCTTGTTTTTCACCTGTATTTGGGACTAATTTGTTGACAAACTTCTTAATTTGAAAGTAATTGTCTCCCTTATTGGAAGGAAACTCCCTGACAGCAGATGAAAATAAGAATAGTTATTTAAGTTATGGTTTTTGGAGAGCAGATGGTACTGTGAATAGTTTTCATTGTATTGTGTTTCACACTGTAGATGGCAATGTGAAAGTTGCAGATCATATTGTGTACTACAGCTGTTTTTCTTTTTTTAAATTAATTCTACTGAATCTGGACACAATTGACCTAAGGAGCAATAACAACACTTAAACATTATTTAGTTTCATTTTGAAGACTTTATACTGCAGGGAGTTTTACTTATTGTCAATTTTATATTATTACTAAAACTGTCTGCAACAACAGTTGTACAATTCAGAGAAGCTAGGGGTAATTATTATCAGCATAGCTGGGCAGAAAAGCATTAATCCATGTATCGTTAATTAACAAAGTTTACATTTTGTTTCATGTTTTAATTTTAAAGTTAATTTCTAAAACCATTAACGCTTTTATTAACTTCTGTTACATTTATCTTCCATCAACTAAAGTCTGTTCATTTTTAAGTCATTATTCCTGTGGTGTGATTGGGCCTGGTCAGAAATTTCTTGTATTTCATAGTCTGAACCGACAATTTGTTATTGCTCAAGGCCATAGGGGGTGCCCGTTATTTCCCGTGAAATGTCAGTGAAAGCTTGGACATCTTATGCTTTTACCTCAAAACCTCAGTACAGTCTGGATTCCGATGCTATGCGTCATAGGAATGGCCTGAAATTGGAAATTGGCAGACTTGAAGACAAATTGAGTGACTCTAAGTTGTGGGAACAAGGATTACTCGGATAAGGTGATACGTACCATTGCCATGTAATTAAGTATTCAGGATTTCATTCGCAAATGCTGTACAAGAGTTAAAAGATTCGGCAATTTAATAGCTTGCAGTATCCCTCTCCCCACTTCAGTTCCCACCTCCTACTTGTGGACTGACTCTAATTCTAAATCTACCGAGTAAACAAAACTGAACACTAAAAGAATAACTATTATTTAGCTGACAATCTTGATGTATTTGCGTTCAGCTTTCTTACAACCTAACTTAACTTAGTATTACGTGCAAGAAAACATTATAGTACCGTTTGACAGTTTTCACTGGAAAATATATTATGCGGGGCAAACATCCCTCTCAGATTAAAATGTTCATATGTTAATGTTCATGGAGGGAAAAATGCACCTTATACAGTGATACCACACGAGGAATATATTCTCTCGTTACTTCAAATCAAATGAACAAGAAATGCAATAAACATAACTTATGTCTTAATTTACCTTCTCTACCCAGCCTTTACTACCAACACTATACCTTAGTCAAACATGCAATAGTTCAGTATAACAATCTTAAGAATTCTTGACTGAACTTTCAAAGTATTCAATTAACTTGTAACGGTTAACTTGAACTTCTGTTAAATTTCCAATAGCAAACTAGCACTTTAACAATTAACTAAGGTACTTTTGGAATAACGGATTAATGGTTAAGGAAGTTAAATTGTGTGTGGGGGTGGGGGGTCTCTTTCTCGTGCATTGTGTGCACCTGATTCTTTATCATCAGGGGTATGAGGTGAATGTCTGATAAGTTACGGTTACAAAAAGTACAAAATAGTAATTGCTCTTGTTTAACCAAAGGGAAAAGAACTTAGAGGATTATAACATTTTAAGTTATGTTAATATTTCTGTGTTCACAAACATTGAATTGCCTCATATCGGAAAAATGCTTGTTTTGTTTGCCAAGACTATGACAATATGTTTATCTGTATTTTAACTAACGGGTTGAAAATGCTTTTAGATGGTTTCTTGTCCAGAGAAAAACATTTGTTTGAGTCACAATGCTGTCCCTACATGGACATTATTCTCCACTGTGAAAATCAATTTATAGTTTTGGTTACATTTCCATGTAGTCTTGTTGTAATTTCTGAAATATTTGAGAAATATTGGAATCAGTCTTAGATTTCTGAGACTTGTCAGAAAATGGCTTTACACTGATGTAAGTTTAAGGCTCAATCCATGTTTTCTGACATAATGTTTCTTTATTTTTACAGCTGCCTTATTTTGTGGAACTATGTAATGACGGTATATGGGGTGTGCGAAAAGCATGTGCAGAAGTTTTTATGTCTGTTTCGTGCATGTGCACGCTGCAGACTCGCAAGGACACACTTGCACCAGTGTTTAATAGTTTGCTTGTTGATCAGTCACGCTGGGTGAGATTGTCTGCTTTTCAAGCTCTGGGACCATTCATTTCTACATTTGCAAATCTTGGTTCCAATAATAGTTCCTGTGATCGCCGTGGAGATGTAGTGCTACTTCAGCAAGAAAACAATAAAAGGTTGGTTTATTCTATTGCAATTTTTTGAAAGTTGTAACTAGAGTAATTTCTTGTGGGTTTATTGTTGAATGAATTTTTGCTTTTCATGTGGTTCACTCGGTTATCAGAACCAAATACAGGGAGTTGGGGGGGGGGGGATTAATATCTTACAATGTTATTGTTTACTTTAAGAAAACTTCTTTACTGATGTAGGAATTCACAATTGGGACAGCTTGCAGAGATACTTGTTCTAGTTACTTTGAGGCTTTTCTTTTTGTACTTTCGAAATTCCCTCCCTTTATTTAAAAAGTATATTAATGACTGCATGTTCACAGATATTTTGAGTACTTTTTTTTGAATCGTCGCATAACATCCTCAATTACTATCAGATTGTTTCATATGTTTGTTGATTTTGGTGTGTTACCTTTTAGTAGTCTCATTTTTTTCTTGGGATTGAAATAATGTACATAGCCTTCATATCAACATACATTTATTTAGAACCATATANGGGGGGGGGGGGGGGGAAGTAGATGGAAAATTTGGGGTGCACAAAAATATTTGACGAGACATTTTTTAAGTGGACACATACTGAAAAAACATTATAGTAATGATCTAAAATATGTTTGTGACAGACTAGGATTTCCTGATTCTGTTTCCATAGAACATAGTTGATGTTTTGAACAATTGTCAATTCAGATGGCTTTTGATGTGTATCTTGTTCTTGTGTGCGTTTTCTCTGAGTGTGTGTAGTTCTTCTTAGTTCATCTCCTATTCTCGTGAGGTAGCTTGTACTATTCTCTAGTCTGGTTGAGAAAACCTTTTTGTATTTGTAAATTCCACTATTATTGCTCATGTTCATGTAGTAACGACCTTTTTATACCTTGCACTCCTTTTAGTGCAGTTCCATGGACTATTTATGTTAATTATCCACACACAACCAATACTTGAAGTATATTTACATTTTTTGGGGGAAGACCCTCGCATGCCAAAAAGTTGTGTGACTGAGGATAATAAAAATGTGAAATGTGAAATGTGAAATGTGATAAAACTAATGAAAAAAAAAAAAATCAACATATTCCTTGAAACATTGCGTAGAGGTCATGTACTACATCACTGAACTTGTTTGAACACATTAATTTTTGCATGTTTGATGTGAGAACCTTTATTTTGAAATTGTATTTTGTTTTAGGTTTCCTGACTTCGAAAAATTAGATACATCAAGTTCAAGAGGTCGAAGTCTCAATAGTGTTCAATATAAATCGATGATTCATGATCATATTTCAAATATATGTGATAATATTTTGGACCTTACTGGTGATTTGGAAGCAGAAGAATACTATGATTCATTGTTAGTGAATACTGAGAAATCAAAAACTGTGTGTTCAGAGTGTGGTGTTGAAGTATCGAGTGCTCCTTCGGAAAAACAAAAGTGCGAATCGATTGTGAGCGTTAGTGATAGTATGAAGCAAAGTTTTTATTCTGAAGCACTCGGTAATTATTCTTCTCCCATTGACAGGGACTCCTCTAATGGTGTGTATAGTGAACAAAAGGAACAGTCAAGTGACTCTGTAAAAACCACTATTGTTTGTAGAAATTGCGAGAACTCTTCGTCAGCTAGTTACAATACATTCCAGTATTGGAGGATTCCAATTCCAGATATATCTTTTGGTTTGGAAGATAATACGTTCCCCACTCAATGTCCAGAAAGAGATGAAACCAATCCACCCTGCAAGTCTCTAGAAAACAAGGCTGATTTAAATAGAACCGATGTGAGTATGGACGTATTATATTGTTGTGAACCTACATGTGTGTATCTGTACTATGAATTATCTGACATCTTGTATCATAAGAATTGTTGCAGAATCTTGCAAAATCGAACCCTGCATTTAATCTTAATGTTAAATGTGTAGTAGATTTGGGTTTCAAGGAACAAAATTCATCCGGATTAATTTTTGGTTTTAATTTATTATGGTTAATGTTTGCTGTAAAATATGAAATTTAAATTATTTTGGGTATTTATGTTTAATGTCAAAATGAAATCCAATCAAAAAAGCCTTCTCTTGTAAAACAAGCAGTATTATAAATTAAATGTCAGATATAAAGTCCAAGCTTATTAAGGTAATGGACTTGCTCAAGTAATGGTTACCTGGTATGTAATGATCCTATTTCTTGCATCAGGTGAACAGAGATTAATTCCTGGAAAATTGAAGTATAATGCTAGTTTCCTTATACCTTTTTAAGAAATCAAATTATCTCATTTTCTTAATGTTTATATTTATACTCTCTAGTAAGGTTATAGGCTAAAAAATTTATATTTTAAGTGTTTTGATATGAATATGTTTGATTTAACGAGGTTCTGCTGTTCTAGTTATAAATCTAAAGTTTTGTCCTTGAAAAATCCTTTACTGTGGAAGTAAAGTTCAAGAAACAAAATCACTTGCTCCCTCCATTGGTCCGTAGGGATACGAAATGGTTGGCACTGCTAAGTATAACCAAAAGTACTTTAAAAGTTAAATGGTGTAGTTAAACTTCTCTTGACATCACGAGATCCACATGGACTTCGGTTCTACTTCGAATTCTCGTACCACTGCTTTATTTGTGTGTCCGAGCATTATTCAGAATTTGCAGTTTGATGCAGTTGTCGAAGAAGATCCCCGTCTCACGAAAAAATCGTATGTCACGGTCATAAGGGGGTCGGCACGGCGACGGCAGTCGGTCATTCCTAGACGACGTGGACCAGTTCGGTTTCCACTTCGAACAAGCGTCGAATCCCGCCATCATCGATCGATGTTCTTTGTGTAACGTATACGACTCGTGTTTGCTCAACTCGTTATCACTCACGAAACTTTGAATTAGCAGTTTCCCCGTCCTAAACTCCTAATATAGTCCCCCACCAGTATTTTTGGGCGATTTTTTCGGAAAAAGGGGGGACTATATTCGGGTAAATATGGTAATTTATTTTTGTTATTAGTGACGCAATGTTTTTTTTTACGTTTTTTGATAGGAACTCGTGAACTGGTATTAAAAACACTTAAACTCTCACAGCTTCATGGGTGGAGTCCTTAAGAGAAAAAAACCACCGACGACGACCTCCGAGTACATAATTTCTCATAGCAATGTTTGAAGAAACACTAGAAATTTTTTCAGTTTTTGTTCATTTTTCATGATCTTTGATGATGCATGGGAGTATCCAAGAAGTTTTTGTTCTCATACTTGGTTTTAAAATGCCAGTTATAATTTCAGAAAGGAACATTCAGGTAAAGATCCTCAATTACAAGTGTTTAAGAGTTCAAGTAATAAGTAGAAAACTAGTGGAACCTTTACAAAAAAGATGTTCCTTCAATTGCTTTGTTACAAAATTCTTGGTATATGAGCTCTGAGAAAAATCACAAAGCTGAAGATCAATTTTGAACTTTCCTAGAAATCCATTTTGCTCAGTCAGACCATTGCTCTTTATTCCTGTATTTTCAGTGCCTCAATGAATATGTTTAAGGAGGATTCTGTGACATACATTTTTACTCTTATTTATGAGACCACCTTTCTGACCTAAGTGACTTGTGACAGTGTGAATGGTACCAAACTCAACATAATTGTGCCTAATACATTGATAGGGTCAATTTCTCGTGCTAGAAAATATTGTGGTGAGAGTTGTTAGTGAATTTTTTCAAGATCAAACCTACATGCTGGAAGTAAACGAACTTTGTTATTCTGATTTTGACTGACCTTCTTGTCTTGCTGATTTATGAAATTCTTTGAACTTAGTCAAAAAAGCAGTTACAAACTGCTTATGGCTGTGTGAAGGACTTAGTAACTGAAACTTTTACTTCTATATTGTAATCCTCAATAACACAGGTTTGAGTTCAAGGTACCTTGTCAAGAAGAGACTTATTTTGCCTGGAAATTCTAGTCAGCCAAACAACATTTTTAAAATGCCTAGGAACGGATCTTGCATCATACGAGCCTGTGGAGGTCATAATTAAATAGTATCTTTGACCTTAATACAACACCACTCAGGAGTGTATAATACTATCATAAGTTTGTCCTGATATTTTTTAAATCATCTCATTACCTGCTGTGCCCATCATATTGTAAATTTGAATCAGATATTTGGGATGTAGTCTGAAATGCTCCTGAACAAAATGTTCTTGTTGTAAATTGCCCCTTTTCTACAAAACACACATAGAAGGAAATCTAAAATGGAATTAGAAAAGAAAAAGTGTTGTAAATACTTTCTTCTCAATTCTTCTTCTTATCCTTTCTTAAAATCCATATTAGTTTTCCTTTCAATTCCTCTTCTTAGTCTTTTCCCATATCCCAACATATTTAAGTTGCAAAATTAACTAGTTTCATGTATTGAATGTGAATGCATTTGTGTTTGTTGTATTTTTAAAATGTCAGTGTAACCTTGTGTAAGCTAATTTACTTTTTTTTAAATGAAGGGTGTAATACTGAAAGGATGTTAGAGAATATGATAGTGTGGTAACCCCTATTTGGATTTGCATGTTGTATTAAAAAGTTTAATGAATATAAAATTAATGTATTACTGATTGGTTTGAAAGAGGCAGTTAAGTGTCCTTCAACATTCTTCTTCTGATTAACAAACTTAGGCTACCTCTAGTATTTGCAGCCTTTTATCTTGAGTTTTGTTATTCTTGTTGTTGGTTAAGAATTTAATTGATATATTTTCCTCTATCTAAATCCAATTCCAAGGTGTCAAAGTATTATTTATATATTATGCTTTTGATTTTCTTCTTAGAAAAAGATGCACGCAGTTAAAACTTATTTTTCTACTGAAAGACAATTTTTAAAAAATGTTTTCCATATTTGTAATAGTTGTCAAGAACGGAATAAAATCTTGGATGACATAAAACCAATATTGTTGAAATGTTGGAACTAATTGTTCTGAAAAAGTTACTAAATGAGACAAGGAGCTGGAGAACTGTAAATGTGTGTGCACCCATTCTCAATATTACATTTGGACTTCAAATAATGGAAATAAATCATTGCTTCTGATTTCGCTTTGTTATGTATGTCAGAGAGCTTGAAATGATTTCTAGAGTTACTTTTTGAAAAAAACTGTGACCTCTTGGAAAATTGAAGCTAAATTTAATGGTTGCAGAGTGTTTCTACTTTCCATGACTCTCCACAAAATGAAGTTGCCTGGAGAAACTTTGTCCCCCTGTTTTCTTCAGTAAAACTTTCAATGAGCTGTCTGTGCTGTGGTTTCTCAGTGTCTCAGCAGTCTTCGATTCAATCGCCTGCTCTTTTTTCGTAACATTTTTTGCTCTAAAATTCAATGTGAGAGTATGTAATTTATTATTATTCCACTCATTAGGTGTCAAAATGTGGGTGATCCAGGAAAAAATTATGAAGTTAGATTTCACTCTTCTTTGTGTATTTTGGGCTACTGAATCCCAATTCCAACTTTGCTAACCTGTAGATTCACAACATGGTAAAAATATGAAAAGTTTCCAAAAAATTAGCTCATTTTGATTTTGAGACTTTTTTCTCTTCTTTTTCTTTTCTTTTTTCCCCCTCCATATAAAATACATTTAAAAGTACATAATTGGGTTTCCCTATGGTTCTTTGTTTTTGGTGGAGCAAAATCTGAATTTCAAATTTGCTGACGCGTAAGGGTGGCACAGCATGGTGAAAATTTGAAGAAGAAGAAAAATGGCAAAAATTGAGTCCACTTTAATGTTTCTTGCAGATAAAAATACATAATTAAGTTTCTCTGTGTGCAAATAAACTCAAAATTGCAATTTTTTTTATATTTTTCAAATTTTCACCATGTTGCGTCACCTCTAAGTGTCAGTAAAGTTGAAATTGGGATTCAACAGCCCAAAAAACATAAAGAACAAGTGAGAAACCTAACTCCATAATTTTTTTCTGATGAACCACTAAATGACTGGACTATATACCATGGGATGAACATTAAAAGAAACTTGTATGAGCTATTGAGCAAATAATCAGTTTGAACTGAAAAATTCTTAGCATTCTTTCTTCAATCCTAAAATTTTAATTTTATTATATACCTCATTAATGTCTACTATCCTAAAATACATTAATTAGTCGTAGCAGAATAGTGTTTATCCATTAATCATTAATTAACAAACTTATAAACTTTGAAGTAAATTTCTAAAACCATTAATGGTTTTATTAACTTTTGTTTTGTTTATCTCCAGTTTAATGGCATCTGTGAGAAAATAACTATTTTACCGGGTAAACCCTCTCGGATGAAAATTTTAAAATGTTAATGTTTATGTTTAGGCACATGCACCTTATGCAGGATGATCTTGCACGAGGAACTTGTTCACTTCCATCTTTAAATACAATAAATATTATTTATGTATTTATATACCTTCTCTACCCATCTATCCTATCTATCCTTTATTACACCAATTTTGTAATTTACGATTGAATGTTTGACTTTATATAGAATACTTGACTACTTCACTGATTTAACGTGTAAATATCCAGTTAACTTTTAACAGGTTTTCGTAACTACCATTAAAGTTTTCAACCAATTAACACTTTAAGGATTGATGAATTTATCTTTTTGAGGAACGGAGTTATGATTAATGAAGTTAGTTTCTGGGTAATTTTGCTCACCTTTGCCCACAAGTAATTTTATTTAATTGTTTAGTAGGAGTACTCCAATACTTAAATGCTGTGTAGGTATCAGTAGTTACACATTCCTTACTCTTAATGTATTAATTTTTTTCTTTAGAATAGTGACTTTGAACTCAGATGAACCATTGAGGACATGTCATAATTTCAAATACTGTCTTTTAAAAGCAATGTACTTAAAATAGGAAAAGAAGATAACTTTATCATCAATAAAAATTATAATTTATTTTTTTAATTATTAATTAATAAGTGGTGTAGTATCTGAAATCATTTGATAGCATAATATAATAAATAACATGAATCATGTTTTTTCCACATAACTTCACTATAATGTATATCTTAAGGTTGGGAGCACTTTCCTGGAGACTTTACTCCCATCCTGAGCCAAGCATAATTGGAGTTCTGCTATTGTATAAATAGCAGTAAAATTGTGTGAAAAAAACCTGGTGAATGGTTTTTATTGGATCATGAAGACTTTACTGTGTAAAACCCCTTATAAATATCACAAGATAGGATGCTTAATCCAGAACTTATTTTGTGTGGTTTATTTGGTAAAACTGAATTCAACTACATTCAAGACAAACCAGTTGTCAGTACATTGGTTCATCTAGGTAGTAGTGAGGCTGAAGTATTCTTTAGCTTTGAGTTAACCCCAGAAATTGTAAACTGATTTGAGATGGCAGGAACTGGACTGAGCTATTCATTGATGAAAAGTATTCTTAGAATTCCTAGAATATTTGTTGTTGGCTTTATTCACTGGTTGTTTTAATCTGTGGAATGTTAGTGTTGCTTAAGAAAATATCAACATTAAAGGATGATCTTATCTTCGAATCCAGTTCTAAAAATACTATTTGATGAAGAAAGTATCCAGAAGCACTGATGTACCTTGTGTATCCGAGAACATTTGCATACCCGAGTCAATAGGTGATCTACTTCCTAGAATTTCAACCTAAAATGTTTGGTGACCTTTTCTATATATGTGGTTGGCTCGTAGGTGATAACTCTTCTCACAAAAGGATACGCTTGTTTACTTATGTGATAATTAACTTCTCACATCACCCTGTAGGCAAGCTTAAGATGCAAGAATAATTTCTGTTAGTCAAATTTTTATTTTTAATAATCTATTATTCTGCTTTCTCTATTGTAATTGACCTTTTATTCAATCTTCATCAGCAATTAGTATCTTTTCTGGACGAGTGCCTTCTGCTCAGCGTTTTCTGTTGTTGTCATTGTTGCGTTCTCAAATCAGGTGTATTAAGTTTCAGAAATTTCAGGAAAACTACTGCCTTTGCTTATGCTCCTGTCTATCTGGGTCTTACAGTAATCGTATATTCACAGTCATATGAAATTGACCCTTTCTCATTACCAATTAAGGTTCAAGGTTAAACGGGAAGTAGGAATAATTCTGATAATAATAATAATAATAATAAATTATTTACGGGGGGAAACCCTTTACGGGTACCAGTGAAGCCGGTGATGTCAGACTCCCAGGCATGGTCTACCATCTAAAACCCTAACTTCATACTCATTGGCCACTTCATCCTCCACGTGATAACCATCGTTAAACATTACTTCACGCGAGGATTGACTGATAGAGTGTGTTCAATCACTATCTATTGGGTTACTTCCTTTTCTTCTTTAGGACTTGCACAATAAAATTTTCTACTATGCTCCACTTTTCTTGTGAATGTAGCATTGTTTCCGCTGTATTTTCTGGTGACAATACTAGCTACAGTTTGTTATTGCATCTTGTTCTTTCTTTCTTCCTTCCTTCCTCCCATTCTTTACACTGGTATGACATCGTCAGCCTCTGTGTGGCAGAAGTCACATGTTGGGTTGTCAGCAATCTTGTATTTGTGTAAATAACTATTAAAACAGCCATGGCTGGTGAAGGCCTGCGTTAGGTAGTAGTTCATCTTCCCATGTCTCCTGCTAGACCATTTTAAGACGTTAGGGAACAGTCTGTCCGTCCATCTTCCCTTTCTGTCTTCGCCCCATCTTGCCTGCCATTCCACAATCAGCTGGCTCCTGGAATCTGCTTTGATGTCCTTTATTTGTTTGGGGGTCAGCTGGAGAGTCCCCTTCTTGGCAAAATATATCCTTTTCCTTTCCTGTGCTTCAATTGGGGGAATGCTAGCCAGTACCAAGATCACACTGTCAGACACAATTCAATAAGCAGAGGCCACTCTCAGGGCCATTTTTCTTTGTACCTTGGCGAACGTACGTCTTAGAGATTGCTTTTCCAGTTCACTGGCCCATACTGGAGTGGCATATAGCAACTGCGAGTGGACTATGCATGCTATCATCCTTCTTTTATCCTCTCTCGGTCCTCCTATATTTGGCATTATTCTGGAGAGATTAGCTGCAGCCTTTGCTGCCTTGTCTGCGGTATTATTGATGTGTGGCCCAATGCTGTGTCTGGTCTATCTCAACCCCTAAATAAGATATATGTTGTTTCCATTCTATATGTGTGTTCCCCAAGCATATTTCTGGTAATCGAAAGGCTCTCCTGTCTGTTATCAGAACTGCTTTGGTTTTCTCCACAGCCATCTAAAGAAGTCTTTTATCAAGCCATCTTTTTACCCTAAAGTTGGTTTCGATCACACTCATTTCTAGTAAATCTATATTATCACTTTGACATATGATCAGTGTGTCGTCTGCAAAACCAATTAGTTTTGTATCTTTCAGTAGGTCAATGCTTAGCGGGGCATCATACGTAACCTTCCATAAGAAAGGGCCCAATCTAGACTCTTTAGGAGACACCACAAGTCACATTTTCTTCTATCCTGCAAGTCTCTGTGTATACTATCTTTCTCTCAAGCGGATAATCTTCAGTGATTCTCATGAGATATTCTGGTACCCTCTTGTCTATTAGTGCTTCAATTACATCCTTCCATCTAGCTGTATTGAAGGCGTTTCTGATATCAGTAGACTCAAGAGAACAGAAGCCCTTTTTCCCATCACCTCTTCTGGCTTCCTCAGCAACTCGTACCACCTCCAGAATAGCGTCTGTCATCGAGAGTCGCTTCCGGAAACCATATTGACAAGAGGAAAAATTTATTCCCACCGACATATGCTTCTCTAGTCTTAAGAGAGTGAAACCCTCCAACAGTTTGCCCATGGTGTTCAAAATGTACAGCAGCCTAAAGAATGAAGTCTGATCATTTGGCTTATTGCACTTCCAAAGAAGTATAAGTCTTTGCACTTTCCATTGCCTCAGGAAGATTCCTTTCTTGAGGCAGCAATTAAAACATCTAGTAGACATTCAGAATATTCCTTCCATCTTTAAATCTCATTCGGTATCCCATCACTCCCAGGTGCTTTTCTGTTTTTCATGCCCTTCGCTGTGTTTCACAGTTCATCTGTTGTAAAAGGTTCTAAATCTTCAACCGGGAGTACTCTCGGTTTTTGTCTTACCCATTGAGCCCTAGTAGGGAACAGATCTCTTATCACTTTCTTTACCCATTGTGGTTCATCTAGTCCAGGGATCTTCGAATTTGTTCTAAATTTCTTTGCCACAATTTTATATGCCATGGGTCGTCTTCAGCTTGCTCAATGAACTCCTTCCAGCATGTTGCTTTGCTTTTTAATCTCTTTGGAGCCGTTTATGAGATATTTATAAATATAGATTACGAGAATTGAAAATAAAATACATACTTTGGCAAGTACTGACTTACCAACTCGTCACTGTCCAATGAAATTAATTGGTACCCACTTTTATGAACATTTCACACTACAAGCTTTTTGAAAACAAATAATTCATCATAAAACATTAAATCTTTTTCAGCGATAAAGATAGTAAGTAAGTAAATAAGTAAGTAAGTATTAGCATTTGACATTGCATTACTTTAATAAAAACCTTAACTTATCTTATTCGTTATAGTACATCACTTAAATAAAAACTTGGTTTTAAAACAAAATATATTTATTATTTTATTTTATTTATTGCCATATCCAGGCTGTTGTGCTCTAACCTTTTGTTATTATTGTTTTATCCGAATACATATCATAATTTTCATTTTCTAGGATGATGAATGGTTCATACTGGTAGTAATTTACTTTGTGTTCCTTTAGTTTGTATTTAAATGCTAATTCTTGGTCTATGATTTTTTAAACTTTATTGCAGTTCTAAACTTGGCAGAAGTGAAGCATCTAGCTAGGTTGTACTTAAGTAATCACGCTGAGTAAAATTCATTGTGTACCGTTTCTCATTTTTTTGTACACATGACTAATGCTCTATGCAGTACAGTAATGTAGAAGCATTATAACTTCCATCCCTTGTTGTAAGAACATAAAAAACTTTGATGTTTTTCTTCAAGCTCTATTCAGTCACCATGAATTACTATTTTGTGAATAGTAGATTTTATGATTCTTGAGTGGGACATGATACTCCTTTTATCTCTTCAAATTATCGGCCTTGTAGAAAATAACTCAATGGTTTTCATTATTCTGGACTATTCTAAAACTGCAAAGACATTTTTGTGAGTACCATTTCTATATATATATTGTTTTTTTCCCACAGATTGAAATGGACGCACTTTCTGCTCGCTTGGAACAAGAAGTCCTTTCACAAAAACAGAACACATTAGTTTTAGTATCAAATAGTAGAATTGAATCACACAACAAACAAAGTACAGAATCAGTGAAATTCACATCTCCTGCTTCTAGGCCTATCGACAGGGAAGGTAAGATCAAAATGCTGCATTCATTTGAAATTGTTATCTCTTTATTATTTTGCTTTCCTTCACATATCTTGAAATCCATTAAATCTGAGAAATGTCTTTTGTAATAATGATGGACCATTTACTAACTATTTATCTAATTTTTTAAAGATACTTTTTTATAAATATCACCTTTTCTCTTGTCATACTTAACTAATTGCCAACAAATGAAGTATCATATCAAAGATTATTTTCTGTACTTATGAGGAGTTGTAATCTTACATTTTAACAATGCACTATTTCTTTTTGTGTATAAATTGAATTCAAATTGTGGTAAGTTTCTAAGCTTTCACCCAGGTGATGCTTCTTACCCAACAATGATTCAGTGATGAATGCAGACTTTAGTTAGTTCTTGAACTGCCTTGCAGGTGATTTTATTTGCAGCTTGATAACTCGTAAACTTCTTAGTTCATGTTTATTATTAATTTATTATGTTTATTTACCTTGAAAGTGAAATTCTGGATAGTCATTTTACAAACTATTTACCACTTTTGATAGTGGGTCCATCTAGTTTTTAAAAATAAATGTAAGTAAAATTATGGGATGTCTTTTGTCTTTCTGAGAAGAGTTGGTTCAATTAACTTCATCTTATAAAATTGAATTCTCCACAACTATCTGCTGATAGCAAATCTTTACTGGATTTCTTGTCATACAGTTTGTTCCAATCTTTGACTAAAAGTGATCTTTGCGCATATCGTGGAAATTTTAATTTGATTGTCTTTTTGAGAATTATTTTAGTGTCTTAAATAATGTTAGTTTTGACCATATTAATAAATTTTCACCCCAGATAAATGTCTGTAGATTCACATTGAAATTCTTTCAATGAATTGTCAAAAATAGTTCAACATGAAAAATCTTAATGTATTTAAATTTTTTAGAGAAATTATGCAAAGATGAAGTTTTTAGTGCTTTAGAATTTCTTTTCTCAATACTATGAATGAATGTTGAACATCAGTTGAAAAGAGGTCTGAAACATCTTTCTCTCTTTCCTGACAAAGAATTTAAATATAACATCCCCTACATAACACCCTGTTGCATGTTAGGGCGCAATTCCACTAAGGTAACAATGAATGATATGCAACATGATACCATGTATTGTAGTGTCACCTGTTTTGAGGTATGCAACTTTGAGCCATAAAATTAATAATGTTGCATGTGGAATTTGTCTCCCCACATCGCATGCGCTTTGTAGTAGGTATCTAAAATGATTCCATTCAGGCAACATCAATGTAGTGCATCACTAACAGAATTACCCGGTGTTGCCCGGGATTTGAAAACAAAGTTAAAATAATCATTAAACATTCATAACCTGAAAACAATGCACTAATAAAACAAAACAAAAAAATAATTATTTATTTCCATCATTAAACAAGCATACAAAAAATTACTTTAACATTGAGAGAAAAATTGGGACAGTGAACAATACATTTTGCCCTACAGAGTATTAAAATATCCGTCAACAGATCTGAATTTTATGATACACAAACTATTACTAAACTTTTTAACTACAATTATATATTTCAATGAATTTACAGGAAAAAAATTATAGTTACATGTAAGTTAGTAAATTAAAGAAAAAATTGTACTTAAAAAATATCATCTTAAAAGTGAACATATGAATCATTTACATAAAAATATAACAAGAATGTCGAATCTTGGACCAATTTCTTCATGAGACGCTTCTTGTCTACTATTAGATGCTTTTAATTAATTTGGAATAAGGAAAATTTTTATTTATCTTTGTACATTCCCTATCTCTAGAATTGTCTATTTGAATAATTTCGTAATAGAAATACAATTAATTTTACCTAAAATAGATCATGAAAACATTTAAACTGGCCCGATCTACTTGGCACATGAGTAAACCTGTGAACCAGTCTCTCTTTCTATTTCGCATTTTTTCACTCGGGATGGAATGCTGATCGCATTTTTTTTTTTTTTTTAGTTTCTCATTTTTTATCCTCATCTTTATAATCACTAATTTTATTATTCCATAACTAGCGAGTTATGATAAACTTCAATTAATAAGGTGTTTATTTTCATGTCACATGATACAAGCCACACTGAACTGTAGATTAAAAGCAGTTATTTAGGTGGTCATACATAAAAAGTATTAAGTATTCATTGATATTTGTACTTTAATAATGGATAACAGATGTCATCCCTGCAACTTCTGAAGCTCCGGTTGGAAGCTACCGATTCTGTAAATACTTTTGATTGTTGTAAATTATTTAACAAGCAATGTATATATAAAAAATTCAATAGAAGATATTTATAAGATTCTTATTGATTCAACAATGTTAATAAAATGTTGTTTTTCTTTTATTCTTTTCTTACTACACTTTCTACTTTTAAAATGAATGACAAGTGTCATCCACGCGACCTCTCACAATGGATTCACAAGCACAACCACTGCAGGGTTTATTACTAAATTGATAGAAGAATTGGAACTATTTATCAAATTAACAAAAGCATTTCTAACATCACATGGTAATTTCAACCTGTTTAGTTGAAAGAAAATTAATAAATTAATAAGTTGGTATAAAATTGTGTGTGTGTGTGTGCGTGCGCGCGCGCGTGTGTGTGCGTGCGCGCGCGCGTGTGCGTGCGCGCGCGCGTGTGTGTGCGTGTGCGCGCGCGTGTGTGTGTGCGTGCGCGCGCGCGTGTGTGTGTGCGCGTGCGCGCGCGCGTGTGTGTGTGCGCGTGCGCGCGCGCGTGTGTGTGTGCGCGTGCGCGCGCGCGTGTGTGTGTGCGCGTGCGCGCGCGCGTGTGTGTGTGCGCGTGCGCGCGCGCGTGTGTGTGTGCGCGTGCGCGCGCGCGTGTGTGTGTGCGCGTGCGCGCGCGCGTGTGTGTGTGCGCGTGCGCGCGCGCGTGTGTGTGTGCGCGTGCGCGCGCGCGTGTGTGTGTGCGCGTGCGCGCGCGCGTGTGTGTGTGCGCGTGCGCGCGCGCGTGTGTGTGTGCGCGTGCGCGCGCGCGTGTGTGTGTGCGCGTGCGCGCGCGCGTGTGTGTGTGCGCGTGCGCGCGCGCGTGTGTGTGTGCGCGTGCGCGCGCGCGTGTGTGTGTGCGCGTGCGCGCGCGCGTGTGTGTGTGCGCGTGCGCGCGCGCGTGTGTGTGTGCGCGTGCGCGCGCGCGTGTGTGTGTGCGCGTGCGCGCGCGCGTGTGTGTGTGCGCGTGCGCGCGCGCGTGTGTGTGTGCGCGTGCGCGCGCGCGTGTGTGTGTGCGCGTGCGCGCGCGCGTGTGTGTGTGCGCGTGCGCGCGCGTGTGTGTGTGCGCGTGCGCGCGCGTGTGCGTGTGTGTGTGCGCGCGCGTGTGCGTGTGTGTGTGCGCGTGCGCGCGTGATGGATCAGGAGGTAGAAGATCTGTCAAACTGGGGTAAAGACATGAGAGAAGTTAATATTTGTGATATTAAAGAAGAATAGGGTAGTTTACATTTTAGCAGGAAGAATGATTAATAGAAAATGGAGAAATTACAAAACTGTCTGAGTTTTGAGTAATAATATTTTTCAGGTCATAGTGCTGTGGTCAGACACAGTCTGATCAAACACAGTCTTCGTCCAGGTCACTGAGGATCCCTGCTGCAGTTGCAGGTGAAACATTCTGGTGTATCCCATCAGACCACAGCATTATGGCCCAAAAAATATTATTACTCAAGATGCCTGCTGTGAAAGCCTTCAAGTCACCATGTCAGGGTTTTGTCACTAAATTGGAAGTGCCTAACATTATGAAAGGAAATTTGTTGTAAGAGATGAGAAACCTTGGGAACTGGGTGTAACGACGACGATGATGATGATGATGATGATGATGATGATGATGATGATGATGATGATGATGATGATGATGATGATGATGATGATGATGATGATGATGATGATGATGATGATGATGATGATGATGATGATGATGATGATGATGATGATGATGATGATGATGATGATGATGATGATGATGATGATGATGATGATGATGATGATGATGATGATGATGATGATGATGATGATGATGATGATGATGATGATGATGATGATGATGATGATGATGATGATGATGATGATGATGATGATGATGATGATGATGATGATGATGATGATGATGATGATGATGATGATGATGATGATGATGATAGAAAATTGTATTGTCAAAAAGCACTTGCAAACAGTGTATGACCATGCGGGGGGCAATAAACTAATTTACTCTTGAGAAACAGTTAGGGACCATCCTATCAATTTTGATCAAGAGCCCAAAGGCAGTGAAGGATATAATATTTCTAATAGAAGTTATTTATCAAATATTTGGTGTTATATTGAGAAATTCTCAAAATAAATCGTAGTAATTAAAATCAGTAAAAATTCAAGATAAATAATAACAATGTTCATGACATTCTAACCTATTCATAAATTCGCCTCTACCTGTAAGAAAACTGGAGTAAAACCTGAGCCAGGACGGGGCTAGAGATAATGTATACAGCTGTACCAAGGTTGCATACAGATAAAAATAAACTATTATGAATGATAAAAAACAAAACAGCATACATGCAAAACAAATTGTAATTTAATCAGTATTAAGAGTACTATATTAGTGTTGTGATAAAGTTTAAGACAAAGTAATATCACCCAATAATAACTAGAATCATATAAAAAAGTTATTGGGAAATTGATACTCATTAGCTTTTTTTATTAAAATAGATAAATTCTTTAACATTACAGATGCAATAGCACAGAAGGAAGCTTTTTACAATGGATTTGAAGAGATTCAATTAAATAATATCTTTTACATTTTTGGGGTGGGAGTTATACAAAATTATTCCTTAATGATATGACCCTTTTGGCAAACAGTGGTTGACATGCTAGGATGATGAATATAAGAATATAGTACAAGTATTGTTTGTGAATTAGACTGTTTTTTTTCTAAAGCAAGGGTTGAATTTTAATGACTGTCGTAACAAACACATCCACTTCATAAATGTATATGCTGGGGAGAGGTAGAACATTTAATTCTCTAAATTAAGGTTAACATGAATGTTGGATGTGAGATTTTCACATTTTCTGAAAATTTTTATTTTAATTACAAACTTTCAAATGAAAATTAAATGATTCATGTCTGAGATGTGCAAAAGTTTTGTTTCTGCAGTAATCTAAATTCATTTGCAATTGATTAGAGTATTAATAAGTGCCCCTTGCTTTTCTTTTCATCTTTTCAGAACAATTAGTGTTTATGAATCAAATTTATTTTTGTTTTGCTAAAGTTGCGCTCACCGTTCCTCCCCTTCACTTTTCCTCAAGTCATGCTTGAGAAACTTCTCTTTGCATAAGTAGTGTGTTATGTTTAGTTTAAAAGAGGTATTACTTTATTTTATTTCTACAGATGAATATACATCACTCTTCAAGGGAATTGGTGCAGAAAGTGTGGAATCGGCTTCTCTTTCAAGGATCAAGGATCATATGCTCCCATCTCTACCTTCAAGTCTTCCATCCCAGAATATTGTTCCACAGTTACTAGTTGATCATTTTGTTTCAATGACTCATCCCTCTCAAGCACAAAACACAGACAATGATATAACTCATTATTGTGCATTTAGTATACCTGCAGTTGCTCTTACATTGGGACGAGCTAATTGGAATTTAATTAAGAGGGCTTATGAAGCATTAGCTTCAGATGTACAGGTATGTAGTCATAAGTGAAATAGATAAGTTTTCAGGGAGAAAATCAGAATTTTGTTTTTAAAAAATATTTAATTTTTTTATAGTGGAAAGTTCGGAAGACAGTAGCTTCTAGTATACATGAACTAGCTGTTATACTTGGTGAGGAACTGGCAACTAAAGATCTCATTCCAGTATTCAATGGGTTTATAAAAGATTTGGATGAAGTTCGGATAGGAGTTTTAAAACATTTGGCAGATTTTTTAAAGGTAAGTCAAAAATCTCAAATTTAGTTGGTTTCCATCCTTCCTTCCACTCTCTCTCTTTCCCCCTTCACTCCCCTCCGCCTCAACCCTTTCTAAATATTATTTTCTATATTAAGTGAAACTTCCCTTAATGGACACTTCTTCACTCCCCATAATTTTACTCTACGACTTACTGAAAGCACACACTTCTCAATAGCAGACAAATTTGAAGGTCCCATGCGTGTCTGTTACAGAGAAGTTTTGCAATGTAATTTAAGAATTCAAGGAATGTTTGTTATGTAACTTTCTTGGTAGTAATACAAATAAATAAGGTGTTTATAATGTGCAGTGTGTAAATGATGGGAAATCCACTTTCTGGGTTTTGTGTTTTTCTTCTTCTCCATGTTATTCCTCAACCCAATTGGTGAAAACTTATTTGGTACTTTTGTGGATTCAGATTTTGTTATCAAGCGCTCATAATTCTACTTACTGTCCACATCAAACCATTTCACTCATTTTGCACCAACTTCCCCATGAGCTACACTTGACATTACCCCATGAAATCACTATAACGAACTTATATAAAACATAAATTTGTAAGAAATTATAATAGAGGAAGTTTCTCCATTCTGTGTTCTATTTAATTTAATAAAGGATTTTGAATTGTAAATTTATTCAAGTTATTCTCAGCTTTCTTCATTTGTTCATGGAAAAATATTGTACATGCAATTTTTGAAACTTGCTGTAGGATTGTGATATACTTTGCTCCTCATGATTTTTTATTAATTTATGCTGTTTTTTAGGAATATCACACAAGTTTCTCTGAAATAATATATAATTAATATTAAATGTAATTTGTATTCCTGTTTTAGTTGCTTCGTCCTACTGAACGCAATGCCTATCTCCATCGTTTATCAGACTTTCACCTGATAGATAACGAATGTAATTGGAGATTTCGTGAAGAATTAGCGGAACAATTACTTAATTCTATAAAACTCTTTAGCCCACAAGATACACGATCCTATATTACACCCATAGCGATCTCACTCTTAATGGACAAGGTAGCAGCTGTCCGACAAATGGCCCTTCATTTGGTAAGTTTAAAAATTTTATCCCAGATAATCTGAGTATTATTCTAGAAGGATCTTTTGTCCCTTTTTCTCTTCCCCTTCCCAACAGTAGCTGATGTATGACTGTTATTTTGTTTCAGTTGATCATTTACATTTAATTTGCCATTTTGGCTGTTATTAGAGTGTGACTTAAATGTTAGCTGTATGAATTGGTATATTTAGGTAAATACTGAACTCTCCTGAGGCAGGCAGTGAAACAAAAACTCTCTCGAAACAAAAATGCCCTTTAAATCAGAAAGGTAGGAGGTAGGAAAAATGTGTTTGAGGTGTTTTAAAAGTTTTCTTGGTTGCATTTATTTTAAAATAAAAATTGAACAGATCAGACCATGAGATTGCCATCAACAAGATTTATCTTATCTGCTATCTTTGATGGCAGATCGAGGTAAGTGTGACCACAACATTTGATGGCAACCTACATTTTTTTACGTACACTTAAGTGTCAATTGAAAAAGTGTGTCCAAAACTTGTGTACTATAACAGTTTGCTCTATTTTAAGAAACTGCACAACCAAGCACCCACACTTCATGTAATACATCTTGAGTACCAATTATGATCCCATTATGAAATTTGTTCTGTGACAGAAAGTTGAAAAAAATTGGGGCTTCATGCAACATGGTACAATCTACATGAACCATTAGGGTGGGTTCATCTTTTGTTCAACCGAGTGTGTGCGTAATTTTATAGATTTTTGTTGAAGCAGTGAATAACAAATTTAGTCTTTATCCAAATAACTGGTATTTTTGTATTCTATTAGTTTTACATGTATTCTCTTAGAGAATTTTGGCTTTCTATTTTTCTTTTTATATTAATTATCTTATGTTTATCCTTTTTTAATTTTTCCTTTATCTTCTCATAGATGACACATCTGGTTCAGCATGTATCATCAGATATTAAACTTTTGGGAAGCCTTCTCACAGAATTAGCTGAACAATTTGCTCACAACAAGCACTGGAATAGGCGACAAACATATGCATTGCTTTGCTTGAGACTTTTATCTGAGCGAGTTCTAGAGGATGAACAATTGGTTCAAAATATTTTTCCTCATCTCATTGATTTGAGCAGGGATCCAGTGCCTAATGTGAGATTGGCTGTAGCTCGTGTGATTGCTTGTGATATTACTGTGCAATGTAAGTGGAGTTTTTATTTATTATTTTATTCTTTTACTCAACTTTTTGTTTTACTAAGCATGTCTTATTAAACATTTGGGCTAATTATGAAGAAAATGTAATTGTAATTTCTACTAGTACATTTGCAATAAAATTATTGCAATGTTTATGAATTTCAGTAAAATTTGAGTGAATTTTTGCATGTTTTTGTCACTGAGGAATGAAATTTTTTTTGTTTTTATGTCTAGAATAATCAGCCTTAAATTTATATTTCATTTGTGCTATATTCAATTAAAACTTTAAACAAGTGTCTAAAATTTCTCATGTATTTTGGTATTGCCTAGATTTTTCTAGGGATGGAAAACCAGAGTGTGAGGCGCTCATGCAGTGCTTAAGAAGGTTACAGAAGGATAATGATAGAGATGTTCGCTATTTTGCATCTCTTTGCTCTGAACAAACTTCGTGCAGTGATACAGAGGTATTGAATATAGAGATTTTTATTTTTATTTATTGACTTATCAAGTTACTATGTTCCTTATAAGTAACTAAGTTAAAAGAATGAAAATGGACCTCTTTTTAGAAAGTTGTGTATTTATGAGTACTAATTTCTAAAATACTAATTGATCCAAATAAACAACTTTCACTGCTGATTTTTTTCTGTATATGTGGTGTCTAGAACAACAAAATCAGTTTCTGTATAAAAGATTACTAAACAATTATGTATTGCTTGTCCCTTCGCTATTAGATTGGATCAAGTTCTCTCCCATGCTTAGAAGATTTATTTTCTATTTAAGCCCATGGAATGTCAAAACATTGCTGGAAATTAGTTAAATCTCCAAAAGATATGGATGAAATGTGAAAATTAGTGTTAAGATTTTGGCACAATTGGGTGGGTGTTTAAAACAAATCGCTGAAAGATGCCATGAAGCAATGATCAAGTCTTAGGTGTTTTGAAAGAACAGCCAGAAATTGGTAAGTTCTTCCTTTTATAAGTATATCTGATTTGAAACAATTTGGATTATTATTATTACTATTATAAATGAAATTTTTTTTATACGAGTCTTCACTGATATCTACCTTTTGATCAGACCATGCTTTTAAGGAACCTTCCCCTGTTGTTGGGCAAGTTACATCAAAAGTATGCTCCTGAACAGAAGGTAAATATTAGTAAAGAAGTGTATAAAAAGTTTTAATTTGTATTTTGTTATGAAGACATCACAGTGTAGAATTCCACAGGAATTTAGTATAGGGTTGTTTCTTAAGGGAGTTATCTGGAGTTTTCATAAATTACAATTAGGTGGCAGTTTATTGATTGAGAATTAAAGCTGTGAAAAATTACTGCTATTGATTTTGAATAGTTTTTAGAACAATATACATTTCCTGGTGCCAATTTGAATTGTGAATGACTATGTGGAATAATGGTAGTTAGGATGGTACATAAGGAATGGAGTTAAGTAATCTTTGGAAACTTTCTCAGATTGCACTGAAGTCAAACCCACAATTTTTTGCCTGTGGTCTTGCATTCTCTGCACTTGTGACACAGTCAGCTCTTAGTAACTTGTCAAAATTTTCATTCTAATTTTTTAAAATGTGAAGATTCTTTAGATTCTACTTCTAGTGTTGCTCTCTCCTCCTATCATTGTTTACCATGTATTGTATCTGCTCCACTACTGCTCTGACACTCACATTATAAATACTGCTTTATTTAATGGTACAAATTCTAAAGAAATAGGGTAACAAAGTGTCAGAAAAGAAAGATATAGTGCTAAGAATTTTATACATTAATGGTATCTAATCTGACCTTGATAGACCTAATTCTCTGGTTGCTGTTATATACAGAGTATTTAACTAATTTAGTAAATGTTGTCAGTGTAAATTACACCAAAATAAGTCCTCAATCACTCTACAGAAACTGATTTTAGAATTCCTTTAAATCTTTACATTAGATATTGAGTAGAGATTTGCTTTGAATTTTATCAAAACATTTCAGTTGAGGCTTCTGGAATTTGTTCTTACGATGTTTAATAGTTATATTGTTTTTGTTTCAGCTTGGAAATGGATGAAGATGTGGAATCCGTTATAAGATGTTTACAATATTTACAAACCTTTATAATTGAGCTAAAATATATAATATAAACTGTTCATTTTCAATATATTGTATATATGTCTTGTGTTGATTCTCCTACCCTGTCTTTGCCTGTGGTAAAGATTCTTTCAAAATGTGTGTCAAGAACTGTACTTCTTTTAAAGCCCCTTTTCCCTCAGACTACATACACAAATGAACAAAAATTTTGTTCATTTAATGGAATGAATGAGGCAACAGAAATTTGAAATAATGAATTTTATTTGAACTTTTTTCTCTTTTTTTTACTATATTTAAGTTTTTTTTACTATATTGCAGGAAACTGTATTTTTTTGTTTCCGGCAAAAAATTTGCACTTCATCATGGATGCAAGAATTGTTGGGAAGTTGAAAGTGTAAAATTTTCTGATTTAAATAATAGTTTTCTGCTTTTTGATATCAATAGATGAAGTTATTGTGTATACAATTGATATCTATTCTGTAAAATTTATTAGTCATTACTTCGCCACAGCCCCCATGACCAAAGTATGACAATCATATTTCAATCAAACTTCCAGTACTACCCTACAAACGAGGTGTGATCTTATCATCTTGAAACTACTATAGATGGCTATAAAGCTAATAAGTTTGGACCTGCTGGTAGTTTTCCTTTTGCAAAGGTGGGGAAGTTTCTCCTCCATCTTACTTGTTCACATTCCACTTGCGTGTTTTCAAGTCATCTGCCAACATAATGTTACACAAACTGATGCCCCATCCTAATTTTGGTACTCAATGCTGAAAGATGGTTAGTTTGATGCATTACTCACCAATTTATGAAGGCTTCACCCAAAACAGATGTGAATACAAACAAGGAAGTGGTTGTGACTTTACATTGAGGATTGTTGATGCTTTTACACACAACTTCTTGTAGAGGTTCACTAGTTGCAATGTTATTCAATAATCTTATGAGTTAGCTTGCTAAATAAACCTCAAAAGATGAAAGTTAAAGATAGGAGCCTGTCTATTTTCTATTACCATTATTTTTGTACAGTTTCATAAGCTTTGTTGTTTTTTTTAGGATGGGTCTGCGCAGTTTCTATTTTCTGGTTTATGAAAATGGCAGAAGATAGTGATAGGAAGATGTAAGCAATGAGTGGAATTGAATGTTTCAGGAATGTGGTGCTTAATACTCTTGGGAAACTGCTTTGCTTGTTAATAAATGGGTATAGCGGATAATTTCTTTCATTGTGCATTCCTTGAATGAAAATTATTTTAAAGTGTGACAAGTAATTAATTAATCAAACGTTACTTACTAACTACGTTAACATTTTATATTGTAAGACATAAAGTAATCACAATAATGAATTATTTAAAATATCAATTTTGTAATAAAATATTTACTACTTTGAGATATATTAGAGCATATGCACCATATGAGACTTTATATGCACCATATAAACCCATAGAGAATGAGTTTCTAGTTGCACAAAACCGCTTATGATCTTCAAGAAGGCTGACTCATTTGAACAATTTTTAATCGGTTAAAGTACTGCAGCATATTTGTAGAAACGATTTAGCAAAGCATAACGTCCCATACACAGTTCGACAGGGTGTTGATGTGAATGACAAGATACGCTTGTGGGAATAGAGTCGTCTTCGGAGGTCGGCGAGTTATGAAAGGTGGTTGTGTTTTAGCACAGAGGCGCAATTGGATTTTTAGTCATATAATCTTTCCTAGGAAATTTAAATACCACGCTTTGATTAAAATTTCAAAAAAGGTAATTTTTCAGTTTTATTTTCATGTTAGGGCAATTTTGAACATTTTCTGTTTAAATGAATTTTTGCCCACTCGGCCAAAGCCAATGTCTCAGGAATTAACGATGCATTCAAATTTTGGGTTCAATAGAGAGGCACAATCCTAGTCATATACAGCACTTGTACTTAATTTTTCAAAAACTGCAGCTTCAGCACCAATTTTTACCAGTAATTTTACCCTTGTCCTTGAAATATTAAATGTTTCTGTACCTTAAAACTGTGAAAAAAGTTTTCGCAGTTTCAATCAAAATAAATGTTTTGCATCTATACCCTGTTGCACAAAAATTCTAAAATAATCTTGAAAGTAGGGTGTTACTATACCAAACCACCTGTTAATTAACACTTACATGACATAAACTTATGATTTACTTTAGAATTTTAAATTTTTTTCTCAGGTTGGGATGTATTTTGGAATGTGTTATGCCCAAGACTATATTCTTTTGTTATGATCCCTCGGCTCGTCGGCATCGAGGTCATTAGAGCCCTAAAATTGTGTACAGGTAGGGAAAATGCAGTTACGCACTAAGGAGAGCCAACATTACTCTCCCCGCATGTGGGACTCATTGAATGACTCAACCGTACCCACTAAAAACCCTCCTAAATTACAATATATCAAAACATTACTTAAAACATCAAATAAGGAAAATGAAAGATACCCTAGCCCTCTCAACCAAGTAGCGTTGGGATCGAAAAGAACAAGAGGTGACCGAGGAAGGAGCCTAGGCACAAGTAAGTGGAAGTAATTACAGTCTCGGCTCGGGGCTCCGTGTTTGCCAAACGTACTTACTAGATGTAAGTCCACTGGGGGAAACTGACCCATGAATCAAAATTTTATGAACACTTGATAGTATGTGACGCCAAGAATAGTCCAATATATTGCTTTGCCATTTCAAAGCAATATTTTTTAAATTTCGTGGGGTCAATATAAAGATTACTTGATATCGCATCAGAGATAACATTTGGTCTTTTGATACAGTTCTCAATAATACCAGTAGAAAAGAATAAAAGTCCAATATTTCATGTAAAGAACACTGAACAGATTAAAAATATTCATTACAGCAGCATTATAAGCATTTACTTTACACATATTAAAGAAATCAATGAAATATCTTTTTTATTTGTGGTACATTTTATCATACATAATTTGAAATATAAATTTAAAGGTTGTGTTTTACCAGTAATGAAGTAGCAGAATAGTTTTACAGTGTTTCAGTCGTTTAGGGATCCAACTCAATTCTTTAACGAGTTCATCTTAGAAATCTGTGACAACAAATTAAAAATTGTGTTATAGTAGGATTTGTTATGAATTTTGTAAATTANCCCCCCCCCCCCCCCCACCCGCTTTTTGTTCTAAGACAAAGAAACTTGTGGCAAGCATTCGAAACACCAGGGGCCTGTTTCACAGAAGTACAAGTATTGTTCATAACAAGTTGTCATGAACAACACTTGTAATTATAAGTTGTTAGTTACAATTGTTTCGCAAAGATTTTACTAACTTGTCGGCAACAAGGGGAGTATTTTTACACGTGTTTCTTCATATGATTCTGCATTACATAATGATAAATTTAGTATTTTTAAAACATTTATTTATGTAGTTGAAGTGAGATGTAGCATAGAAAGTAATTGTTTTTTGTGTGAGAAATACTTCAAGCTTATCATTAATGCCTTTCCAAACTGCATAACAATATCAACTAAGTAAAAAATAATGACAAATAACTATCTTAAATTTTTTTTTCATTATAGATTCTTTCCTCATTATATGTTTTTGGAATATGTCCCTCTTTTTCTTTCAGTTTTACAGATGTTCTTAAGCGATGTTTAATTTCATACACAGACACATGTAAACTTCACTCTTTACCAAAAAGTTTTCCTGTCATTCACAAATGAAAAGTTCACCTGAGTAAGAATTTGACCACCACATACTAATAAAATAACACTTGTAACACAATTAACCTATATTTATAGCTAGGTAAGAAATATTTGGTTGGTAATATGTTTATTTTACTAGTTTGTCAGCTATGACAATAGTTCATAACCTAACAATGTTAGTGAATTGCAAGTGAATCACTAGAAAATTGTAAGAATTCACTTGTTATTACAAGTTTACAAGTGTACCTTTGTGAAACTCGAATAACTTGATATTTTTACATGTGAATATTTACTTGTCACTAACTAACTTGTACTTTAGTGAAACGGGCCCCTGATATCTACATGTAGTTGGAAACAATTCTGTAATGTAGACTGTTCTAATTTCCTTTGTTGAACTTTGTCCAAACTCTTTAGTTCATATACTTTCACTTTGTGAATTTAACATGATGTTTCTGTTAATGCATTATATACCAATAAAAAATTAATAGAAAAATGTACATATACACATTTTTTGTGTAAAAATATACATTTGTTTGTATTGAATTCAATAAGAGAAAATATCTTTCCATCCAGCAATGTAAGCTCCTAGCAGTAAAAGATTGTAATTATGCACAAGAAATGGTTGCAGATTTTCAACTTGGCCTTCTGTATACAATTTTTGTGTTCTCGAGATATCAGACTGGTGGATCTGTTACAATTTTATTGGTATGCAAAATCATAGGGATAATGGTAGAGGATATACCCACAACATTTTCTTATCTTTCAATAAACATTTATATTAATAGATGGTACATCCAGAGTTCCCAATAAGCCCCCATTTACAAGAAAAAGTAAAAGCTCAACAGGATCTTCATTGCACAGTAATGATAGTTTGATGTGCTTTAAAAGTCAGTCACATGTATGATTCTGCAAGTTTTGTAGAGCCACTGCACGTTTAGATTTGGAAATTTTCAAATCTGAAGGATATGACTTGCTGTGGGAATGTCATTATATGGTAGCTTGGATACAAATCATGTTTCACATTTAATTTACCATTTTCTTGAAGTTGAATATTGTATTTTTGAAAAATTATTAGAAGTCTTGAGAAATACTACTTCATTAGGTGTGTAACTCATTTGCCCTTTTATTTTCAGACTTCAAATATTTCAAAATTATTTTGCTAAATTGGTGAATTTGAAGTTCACGTGGATAGCTGTAAGATTGCCAGAAGACTTCAGAGATAGAGATGTTGTCTGTACTAATTCTGACTTTCAACTCCAACAATTCTACAGCTGGTTGTATCGCTAGCTTCAAATGATTTTTCTTTGGTTGAGCAAGCTTAAATTCTACCATAAAAATATTTTCTTCAATAATATGAATTCAATTTTAATCTAGTAAATAGATGACGTTCTATTTTGATAAGTATTATACCTTTACAAAAGGTACTAGATT
This sequence comes from Laupala kohalensis, assembly GCA_002313205.1. Lineage (NCBI taxonomy): Eukaryota > Metazoa > Arthropoda > Insecta > Orthoptera > Trigonidiidae > Laupala > Laupala kohalensis. The sequence goes on along the minus strand of NNCF01126352.1, from coordinate 217,658 downwards.
TAGTACTAAAGGTGCCACGGTAAACTCTGCACAAGGCCGGAGGGAACCGGTTGGCCATGGCATACAAGCGACATATAATTCACCGACTTGACGTTATTAATTTAAGGCTAAATGTACCCATTTTAGTTCCTCATACCGACACCACGTTGCGCTTCGAAATAAACTAACCCATGTAGAAATTTCGAGTCGTCAAAGTCGTGGCGACGTTGCCAAAGCGTACGCATGTAACTTCGGAGAACGGCGTCTTAACAATATCGTAAATAAACTCTTCTTCGACTTCGGGTAACAACATCGCCACACGACTTTCTTGAAAATGTTCAATTATAATTTTTATTACAACTTTTATGGATACTATCCATCGGCTTACCTTGTTAAATCACATTCTACCACTTGTGACAAACGTTCTATAAGAATGTTGTATTACAATCTGCGTCTTTCAAGTCCGACTACGGCATGGTTCTTTCCATCTTAAGACGAGCACGCTACCACTGAGCTACTGCAACATGAGGATAAACGCTAAGTTTTTATCCTCTTGTATTGCTCTGTCTTACTATTGGTACCATGAATAGTAAACACTTAAAATAGTAATATCCGTAAACAGGTAAAAGATAGGATGTTATCGGCAAAAATAATTCTTGGCGAAAAATGCACCCAAGCAGAGTTCCAACTTCCACTATCAGATGGCAGTGAAAGTCGGAACGTCGAAATTGCGAATGTGGTTCCGACCATCCAAAGAGAAATTGGCCACAATTAACGGGAGCGGAGACCCATGCGCTGTATTATTATTATAACTGAGTCGTCTCAACGTCGATCTTCGACTCGACGTCGAAACAAGGTAGTTTATTATCGTCGTCTCGATGTCGCATAACGACGTTCTCTCGACTTCTAATTCCGGGAAATACGATGTCGGGTCGACGTCGTCCTTCGGCTCGATATCGACGTCGTAAGTCGGCTCAGCGTCTGCGATTTCTGTGTGGGAAGTCAGAGTGCGTCTAGAGAGATTGTGGGCGATGAGCGTTACGTTTTTGATTGGCTGCGCCATTTTTCCGTCGATGGGGAGCGAATTTAAAATTCCAAGATACATTGCAATTGAATTCATTCAGTTCATGTCACTTTAATGTCGGCCAGCAAACCTATTACACCTCCTAAAACTCGAGAACCACTGATCCGATTTTCGTGATTCTTTTTTTAATTCATAGGTATGTTCCTTGGCAATGTTTGCATATGTATTTTATCGTAGGTATCACAAGTAATAGGCAATAATGATAATAGAGAATCAAGTCAGGGGGAAAATCAATCTTCGGAGAGGGATTATTGCATACGCTGCCTAAACGGTTAGAGATAGGTGGCAACAATGCATGTCAATACTGTTCACCTCAAAGAGTTCCCCAAAAACGTCACCCAAGCAAGGAAAGTGTGTGCCAAAGAGTTTAGACCAGGAATTGAGACTGCGTGATACTTTCCGCAATAATTGCTACAACAACAAAGCCATAACAATGTCCTTAAACCTATCCATAATGTTCGTACGGAGGATGTAGAAAACAGTGAGTGAGTTCTCCAAAACAGCCTTACTCCCATATATTGAAGGAGTAACTGATAGGGTTGGTAAAATTCCAAAGAGACATGACATACGACCTGTCTACAGCGCACCTGAAAAGTTGGTTAAAGCACTTGTCAAGTTAAAGACAAGTTACCCCGTCTAGCGTCGGCTGGTATTTATTCCATACCTTGTAGTTGCGGTCGCGAATATATAGGGGAAACCGAACGAACTGTGAAAGAGAGAATGAGGGAACACAATCGACATTTTAAGTACGGTAGGACAACCAAATCGGCCGTGGTCCTGCATGCGATCGATGGACATGACTTTAATTTTGACGGAACCCATATTATTACTAAGGAGGATCGTTGGTGGTCCAGACGAATCAAAAAATCCATAGAGATTGCCAGAACACCGAACAATCTTAATGTTGATCATGGCTAGACTCTGAGCANCCTTGCAACCATAGGTCTGGAGAACGGAGCTCGGGCGCCAAGCGCAGAGTGACCCCACGTCCGGTCCGCGCTGATTGGCCGCCGCGCTCGGCCAATCAGGATGATGCCCCCAACCGAATCTATATAACCGAGGCGTGACTCGTTTGACCTCGCAGAATACGACAGCGACTTAGGTCTGTAGGACCAGGGGAAACTAACTCGGGTGACAGATCGTTAGTTGCGAGATCGAAGTAGGTAGCGCCACGGTGGCTTGCGTAGTAGAGTTGAAAATGAGTTCGCGCTGAGCATCGACGGTTGGTCTAATGTCAGCTGTTGGAGGCGAAAGTTAGATGTTCGTGCCTTAATTCTAGTTTGTGTTTATTTATGTGTATCTGCGTTCATGAATATCATATTTCGGAAAAAAATGCCTAGCCAGAAAGCAAGTAGTGGTTGTCCAAAATTACCTTGCTGATTATGGTAAGTTATTAACACAATTTCTTTCACTATTTTCACTGTTGAGTCTTATCATGTTTATTATAATTGTCATGGAAATTTTGCAATTATTATTTATTTCAACTGCAGAAAACTCCAATACTGATGTCAAGAAGTACATAGTTCCTCCGGAGCATTTTCCAAAGGAAATGTATGTTAGACATGATTCAAGGGAATTTGCTATAGCAACTTAATTAATCTTATCAGGATCATATGAGAAGAAATGGGATCAAGCTTGGATTCTGTAAATATTCTCGAAGAACTTGATAACGGAACAATTTCCTGAACAAATGAATCTATGGGAAGCACCATATTGATCTTCGAGCATTCGTCTCGTAGGGTTGTGTAGTCTCAAGAGTGAGAGAATCTTTTTTAATTTTCAATCGCCATGTCAGGACGCGGTAAAGGACTTTGATATTTCTTTCCCATGTCCGGATGTATCAGTGATTCCAGTTAAAACAAATAGGTCCCACCGACGGTTGAAGTATTTTCTCCGTTTCATCACGCCATCATCGGCCGGCTCGGCCGTGATGACACCGCATGTAACCATGCTGTTGCATCAAATTCATCATTTCAACTAACATCTCCCACCACACGCAGTAAGTTGTATTTTAATGCGCTCCACGCAGCAAAAATGGGGCACGAGTGTTTCTTGTTTTCCTTCCGCCCGCGTGGTCCCCACGCTGTGGCTGCCCACGTGGCCATTTACTAATCCACAGATATCTGTGCCATCTGCGGTTTTTAAGTGCTGCTGTTGATAGGTTAGGAACTGTAGTGAATGTATTGTGGTAATTGTGTAAATTAAAACGTGGGATTATCCGAAACCACAAACAAGCGTGTGTTGTAAACTTCGTGCCGCGTGGCTGAGCACATGGCACCCTCCCGGCACATTGCCCAGAATCATCAGGGCTATCTGCGTTTTGATCACTGAACTGGGGAAAATATTTAATAGTGTGATACCTATCTTACGATCGGCAGTGCTAAAAAGTGAAAATTGTGCCTTTCGTGTGTCGGTTTCGGTAGCGTACCGCCAGCGCTGCGATCACCCGCGTGGTCATCCGCGCATCGGTTGATATCGCTGCCATCGGTGGACTGGGAGGGTTATTAGTAGTTTTGGGTACTCTGAAGTCAGGCATTGGGAGGGACGCTTATTTTTGTGTGATTCTCCATAGGCTGGAGATTGGTGAGTGTCTTGCGACTGTCGTGCCGCGCCGCGCCAATGGCGTCCTTCCAGCCATGTGTACGGAGCCACTGGGGCCGCCGGCGGACTCTACTTCAAGTGTTCGCCGCGAGAATTCGCGTCAGTTCCGCTCTGCACTCCTTCCCCGCAACCGCGCTGAAGTGCTATGGAGCGCAAAGCGGGAGCGCATCAGACGCACTCTGGCACCATCCACTCAGCCCATGCAACCAGGTGCCGCCCCTGTGGCCCGCTCACCACAGACGGTGCAGCTGGCGCCCCGTACGGAGGAGAGTGTAACGGCGCAGACGTGCTCCCCGCAACGCACCAGGGGCTGCCACATCCGCACAGTGGGCGCTCTCCACCGGATCGCCACCATCAGGCACCACAAGCGCTGCATAACCAAGCTGGACCTCAGCCGCGGCGCAGGCACAACCCAAGACCGGCCCCGCGCGACCTCGCTGTAGAAGTACGTGCCAGGAGGTCGACCCGTGCGATGGCACCACGTCCACGTCCGCCGCCCGGACAGAATCCGGGGAAAATGAAGAATCGTGTACCACAGACCGCGGTACACGAATTCCGGTGAGTCCCAACGGCCGTTTAAAGGACACAGGCGAAGATCACGTCACTGTAGCAGCGCCTGGCACATGGGCCGCCCATAGGTGCAAACTCCGTCCCGCTGCAACAGCGGAGGGCGCTACGCAGGCGGGGTCGCAACTCGGCGTCGCTGGACTACCGCTCCCTACAAAATAATGCGCACCCCGCCGGAGTGCGACCCGCTGCGCCAAGAGAGAAAAGAGAGGCGCCTCCGCAATCCAGCCACCAAGCTGCCACGCCCGGAGTCCACGCTGTCGCAGCGGTGGCACCTCCTCGTGCCGAAATGCGGACCCTAGTCGCTGCGTGCTTGCGTGTCGTGACAATGGAGCAAGCGAGCGCCGGGCTGCGCAACCAGCACGTACATCCGGCGGTGACAGCGAGAACGTGAGCAGCGGAACGTGCTGCTTTTATACTCGCCGGGGTTCTGGCAAGGACGGCGGTTGCTCGTGACACCTACGCAAGGGATGTCGCCGCCCCGCTGACCGTCAACAATGGATCGCTGCCTGCAGCCCTGTGGGCTGCTGTCGGCGCTCGTCCCGCCGCAGCCCTGCCGGCAGCCCCCATTGCGCCGCCGTCCGTAGAACAGCAGCATGCTGCCTCCGCGCGGCCAGTCGCCGCCCTGACGCCCGTTGGGCTGCGGTGCCGCTGCACTGGGGCGCCCCGCTGCTGCACCGCTGCTGCCGCCGCCGTGGAGGTGCTAACCACTCCGCCCGTGGCTGCCGTCGTCTCGGCCGCCGCTGTGGACGCGCCAGTAGAGGCGCTAGCCGATTCGCCCGCCGCCTCCACTGCCGGGTTTGCTGCCGCATCCACCACCGTAGATATAGCCGCCGCCAGAGCTGCCGCCGCGAAACCGGCCGCCACCCTTTTCGCCGCTGCGGACGTGGCCGCCGCCAATATCGCCGCCGAAGGGCCGACTGCCAATTCCGCCGTCGCCATGGATCCTACAACCGTCGACACCAACACCCAGCAGATCGCCCCCGAACGCTGCATCACACAGAAGCAACGGCACCTAGTCGTGAAGCGCTTCAGNACTAAGCCGAAGCGGCCGTAAGAGCAGCCACTTCATGGAAGAGGGCTGTGAATATAAGACGTGGCCATTCGCGCATTGCGCGTGAATCAACCTGCTACGAGGGCTCCGCAACAAAGTATACGACAACGTGGATCCCTCTGCAGCGACTTGCCGCAATGGGTGCCATGATGAAACGGGGGCGCCAATGAAGGATACCCTGGCACATGTTTTAAAATACTGCCTGGCCCACGGGACCGAGTGGACGCTGCGCCACAACAAGATTGTGGCAGCCATCAAGGGCGCAGCGCTGGGTTCCGGCCACCATGTGCTAGAGAAATCCCGAGCCTTCACGGTGGACCAACTGAGGCCTGACCTGGTGGTCGGCAAGGGGATCAACATAATTATATACGAAGTCTCCGTCCCTTTCGCCGGCCGCGGTGTCCTGGACATAGTGCGCGCGGAGAAACTAGAAAAATATGAAATGCTCCGCGCGCACTTGCTAGGTCTAGGATACCATCAGGTCGAAGTGGTTCCCGTCGTCATCGGCTCGCTGGGCGAGTGGACTCCGGAGAACGACGCCGCACTTAAGAAAATAAGCAACAATAAGCGGGTCTCTGAGAAGATGATCCTCGATGTGCTCAATTCATCAAGATCTATATTTTACAAGCACATCGGGGACCAGGGCCTTGCCGAACCGGAGTTCCTTCGGCGTGGGCGCGGTGCCGCCACCTATCGCGCTCCAGGGCTGCCAACAATCACTGAAGAAGCCCTGGAACACGAAGTCACAGAGGAAACACAAGAGGAGGAGGATGCTGAGATACCTGCAGAAGAAAACCCAACAAATAAATCTAATGAAAAAACATTGGAGTTGAAAGAGCGATAGAGAAGCAATCTTGTGTGTGTGATATTGAGGTGTAAATTATCCTTGTTTCCATAATTTTTTGTTAATTTTAATAGTATTATTTTTTTCTGTGCTCAATTTAGGCACAGTTGTGCAAGTTTTCTTAGTATTTATAATTTATTTGCAATTGAAATAGTTTTCTTCTCTGGTCCATATTGACATATTTATTTATCAATTATTGACATCTGTCACAGCTGTGTACGTGTCCTTTGTATCCGTTACTTCATTAATTGCAATAGTTATATCACTTATCTGTACAGTCATTCCAGCTAAATATCAGAGTAAACAAAATTTAAAAACCTTAAATCATACACAGAATGTTTTTGTTTTTTGGATTTAGATTAAATTAAACTTATATGCCCCCACAAATTATTCTGAATATTGTAAAGATTTGTTTACCTCAGACATAAACCTAATTAAGATTGTTTTATTTAAGAATTTTGTTGTTAAGTCATTATTGATTTATTTTACATTATGCCTCATCCCTATCATTCTTAAATGTTCTCAATATACGCACTGGTGTGTATATCATCTCTTTATACACAATTATTTGTAATAGTATTATTTGTAATAGTTCCTTTTTTACTGTTTTTAGAATTATGTGTATCCACAAATAATTCGTTTTCCCATTTGCAATCAGTCTAGGCAGAGTACTTTGCATTATCTCTGTATTCATAAGTAGGTTTAATTTGTAAAGGAACTATTTCTTAAATATTCTCAATTTAACCAGTGGTGTGTATATTATCTCTGGATCCACAATTATTTGTAATATTTTTATTTCTTATCGGTACTCAATTTAGAGATTTTTGTGAATGTTCATAAAGTACATTTTCTTATCTGTAACCAGTCTAGACAGTGTTGTTTGCATTACCTATGTATTCACAAGTAGGTTTAAATTGTAGTATAACTATTACCTAAATGTTCTCAGTATAGGCATTGGTATGTGTATCGTCTTTGTATCCACAATTATACGAAATTTGTACATTTTTATTTCTTATCTGTACTCGGTTTAGAATATTTTTTGTTTTATGTGAACTCTCAAAAAGTTCATTTTTTATGCGTAATCAGTCTAGGCAGAGTTGTTTGCATTACAAGTAGGTTTAATTTGTAAAGGAACTATTTCTTAAATGTTCTCAATATAGGCACTATTGTGTACATTACCACTATTCATAATGGATTTTATTTGTAATAGCTAAATTTATTTTCTATTCTCCATCCTGGAACCATTGTGTGTATCCTCTCTGTATCCGTAACTAATATTTTTATAATAAATACTTGCTTTCAATAAAAAGTCATGTGTTTGTGTAATTTTATTACCATTTATTCCATTTAATCATTAATTGTAATTATTATATGTTGGTTTTATATATTTATTAACGATGTTGCTTTCAATTTTAATTTCAGTTTTTTTTGTAAGTTCCTTGGTTGACAGCAAAAAATGTGCATTCAATGCAAATTTAATGAATTAAAATCTCCGGTTGAATGCCCCGTGCGTTCAACCAGAATTTTTGAAAGACGCGCCATGCTTTTGCGTGACATTGAATTAGTTCCCCTGCCTGCTAAGTAGATGGCGTAAATTTGTCACCGAAGGGTCTTATGGGCGTTTGTACGCCTTGTGTATGTCTCTGACATTGCCCTGAAGAAGGCCACAGCATGATGGCCGTTGGTAGTTGTAGCTACTAAGACGCGGTTTGTCCCGGACAGACAAGTTCATACTGATCTCCGGTCGCGGAAGCCTACGTTTATATTCATTCCTATTATTTTACGAGATTTACGGAAATATTTTTGCATGTGGGGTTACACTTAAAGCACAAGTAAGTGAATAAATAAAGTTGTCAGTAGAGCGGTTATAAACCGTGTACGACCAATTGGTGAGCTTAAACTAATTTAATAAATAATAAAACATGTGAAAGAGTGTTTCCTTCCATTTTATCAGCGATAAAGTATTACTAAGTGTTAATGTATTGTGTGATTATTGTGGTTGTCCGGGAGTAGAGAGAAGTTGGTTCTATCTATTACCTAGTCAACAATAGACAAACCCAGATTTTGGTTTCTAGTTTTGCTATTGTATTTTAAAGAAAATGTTTCTGATAAAATGATACTGGTAGTAAAGTGATTTGATGATTAAGACTCGTCTCAAAAATTGAGGTATTAAATATGTATAGTTATTAATGTTCCAAAAATTATTTCAATTGCTCTATCCTAAAAAAAAGATGCATTTTCCCATACAATAATTCCAGAGGTAGAAATACTATGAAAGAACCTATATTAGATTGTAAGTAACAGCTAAAAAAGGAATATATTTTTGTCTCGGTATACCCGAAGCTGTTCCCAATGATGAAAGTGTGCACTTTCACTCAATCATTGACATTTCATTACATGTATTTAAAAGAATACTTTGTGTAAGAGTACTACTAATCTAGAAATAAAAGTTTTCAACTCCCTCATTAACAAATCATAATACTTAAATGCAATAAAAATAGTGAAATCACACTTAATTGAGTTATTTGATAGTGATAAAATCCTTGAAAGTTCAAGGGATAAAAAGAAAAACTCACTGGTAGGAGTAGTAAGGAGTTATTTTGTTACTAAATATATGTCAATTATCCCTGAACAGGCCCCGAAGGTGCCCAAGGGGTTCGCGGACGGTAAAGCTCCACATCGGCGAGGCCCATGGACTGTCTGATTGTGATATTATGCCTTGATCCAACATTTCTTGTATGGATCTTTCCAACTCGGGGCGTTTAGCATGTGGTACTCGGTACTGTTTCTTTTTTATTGACTTGTCCACACTTGTACTGATGGTATGAGACACTATATTCGTACATCCTATTTTATTTTTTCCCCACACGGAAACATCTGAAAATTCTTTCAGCAAGTCATACATCTTTCTCATATGCATAGGAAACCTTTCCAATTTAAATTGTTCCAAAAAATTTCCTTGCTCTTTCCCCTGCTCGGGCCAAGTGCATGGTTCTCGCTCGCATGTCCAAACTTCACTATTTTTTTCCATTTCCACTACTTCGTAATTTATTCCTATCTTATTTCCTACTTCTTTCTCTTTGTGTGACATATTCACACACTCTACGGGAATTGTTCTTCCGGCGTCTACTACGCACAAACTTGGAACTATACTATCTGCTTGAGTTTCCTTTACAAACACCTCTACACCTTCTGCCTCGTCTATTTACTCGAACCATTTTCAACGAGTTTGGCGCCATTATTACTCTTTCAGCTAACCTAACTGACTTACATTGCTCCATTCCCTCGTTTTCTTAATAACACGAGCTTTTTTTCCAAAATCACAACTATATTTTGACTTTCTACTTTAATGAATTGTTCACTGACCACTGTTTCATCAAAGCTTCTCTGGCTTTGTTTCACTTGTTCTAACTCCTCTGGAAATTCAGGTTCATTTATACTCCATAGTCCCCTCGGGTAACTATTCTCAACATAATCTTTTTCACAACTTATAACTGCTCCAGCATCTATGCTCTGAACACCCTGATCTGTTCCCCGGACCCTACTCGTACTTTCTATGCCAGCCTGGTACATTTGTACGTGCCCTGGCCCTTCAGCATCAATTGTGTTCCCCTGCTTTATCAGCCAACATTTTTTCGAAGCCTGGAACCCATTTATACTTACTTCCGAATCTCCAGAATTGTTCATTTCACACACTTCATTCATACTTATTAAACGGTCGTCAGTTACTTGACTCACTACAATATACTCGTTATTCTCTACAAAATACTTCACTACCCGCGGTTGCATTGGTTCTTTCAATTTGTTCACTTCCTGCCTACTCCCAGCATCTAATATTTCCCAACTACTATGCTGTACATCTTGCTCTTTATTCCCTGAAATATCACTAGTAAATGTCAATGGAGACTGCAATTTTTCTGCGACTTCTACATCTAACTCTTCTAATAAATCTACATTTCCATCATGTTTATCCATGGTATTTTCAACTTGTCCCTTACTGCACACTACATTTAAATCATTATTTGTTTCTGAGGAAAACAATAGTACCGTATGTCCTTCTGATAAAACAATCGTCTTGCTCCCTGGACAAATAAAGCTGTTAAATTTTCTAAAAAAATCTAATCTGATTATTCCGTCATAATGGCTTGACCCTAGTTCCATTACTAGTATGTCGTGTTCATACCTCTTTCTTCCAGTTTCTAACTCCAATAAACTCCAAAAAAATTTAACGATTGGTCAGACGATTGGTTATCCTCTGTCTTTACTGTTTTAGTGGAAGAATACCTAACGGAAATTTCCTGGCGCTTAGAACTGTCACTGCTGCGCTAGTATCTACTAAAAACTGAAAATTCTTCCCCCATATTTTTACTTCTAATTTTAAGCCTAAGACCGGCTGGACTGCTAATATAACTGAAGGTCCTGCTGAACAGCCGGTAACTGGCCGTTTTTTGGACAAAATAGTGGTAAATGCCGAGCTTCGCCGCAAAGCATGCACATTTTAAATGGGCATTCCTGTATCCCATGCTGTTTTCCACAAATAACGCAATTTTGTGGCCTCGTTCCGCAGCTGTTTGCGAAGTGACCTACTAACCCGCAATTGTAGCATCTCAGCAGTCTCTTACGTAATTGAGCGTGTCTACTGTTGTTGTTTGTACCCGTCGCTGGCATTCTGCTGACGTCGCGTGGCAAGGGCGGTGTTGGCCTTTCCGCTGTTTGTACGACCGCTACAGAGCTCGTCTGCACGCCGTATACCGAATAGCTTTTTACTACTTGTTCTTCTGCTATCGCAATGTTTCCGGCTGCACCATATTTTTCGGTTCCCTGACTGTTACAAAACGACCTAATTCTGGTTTTAATCCTGACACAAATTGAGCCAGTAATCGTTCCTCGAATAGTTCCTCCTTAGATGGACGTCTGGACCAGACTCTCCGCTTCCCCATTGGACTGTGGGTGGAACGGGAGCGCCAACGCATGTTGGATCCCATTCCTGCGACAAAAATCTGCAAACTGGGTGGATGTGAACTGCGTGCCGTTGTCTGACACTATCGTCCCGGGCAAACCTTCTATCGCAAAAATGCGCTGTAAGGCTGCTATTGTAGAGGATGTGTTGGCCGTCCTGATAGCTGTAATATATGGTAAATTTGATAATGCGTCGACTACGACTAGCCACATTTCTCCCAGAAATGGTCCCGCGTAGTCGACATGAAGTCTTTCCCATGGTTCGTTTGGTGCCGGCCAACTACTCCAATGCCCAGGAGGTGCTGCCTGATTTACCTGGCACGCATTACAACTTCGTATCCGTGCTTCGATGTCCCGGTCTATCCAGGCCAATAACAATGCTGCCTGGCTAGTTGCTTCGTGCGTACTATGCCCCAACGCCCCTGGTGCAATAACTCTAAAACTGGCTCTCTTAACATCTTCGGAATTACAACTTTATTCCCTACTGCCGTACTGAGCAACAGTACTTTATTAACTACTGTTAACCTGTCTTTAAGTTTGTGCCATGTTGTAAGATTGGTATGAGCCTTGATAGAAGCTGGCCATCCGTTTTGGACGAACTCCCCTACTTGATGTAAGGTTGCGTCGCTTCCAGTGGCGGAAGCTATTGCTGTTGCTTTGACCGGAAAACAGGTTAATTTTTCTTCGTCTAACGCGTCCAATTGCAGGCAGGCTATGTCCAGGGTGTCGAATGCGACATCCGGATCCATTGGCAAGCGCGACAGGGCGTCTGCGTTTGCGTGCTTCGATGTGGATCTGAAAACTATAGAATAGTTGTAGTTGGATAAGAACAGAACCCACCTTTGCAATTTACACGCCATCATTTCTGGCAATTTTGTCGCTGGGTTAAATAAGGGTATCAGCGGTTTGTGGTATGTTATGATAACGAACTTATGCCCGTATAAGTACTCATGGAACTTTCGCACCGCGAATACAATTGCCAGTGCTTCTTTTTCTATTTGGGAATAATTCTTCTGATGTACGTTCAGGGACTTGGAGGCGAACGCTACTGGATGTTCCAGACCATTCTCATCCTTCTGAGATAGGACTGCCCCGATTCCGTAGCCCGAAGCGTCGGCTGCGATGGTCGTAATTCTGTTCGTTGTGAAGTGTTGTAACTTCACTGTGTTGAGCAACTCTTGTTTCAACTGCTGGAATGCTTTGTCCTGGTGTTCCGCCCAAAGCCATTTTTCTCCCTTCTTTCTCAGTCTGTTGAGAGGCGCCGCAATCGTTGAAAAATTATGGATAAACTTTCCATAATAATTTATTTTCCCAATGAACGACTCCAACTGCTTGACGTTCTGGGGTACGGGTAAGTGTTGAATCGCCAGTACGTTGTCCTGGGTAGGTCGAACTCCCTCTGCTTCTAGTATGTGGTCTAAAAATTTGATGTTTGGCTGAAAAAATTCGCATTTATTCCAATTCACTTTCAGGCCCCACTCCTGCAACTTCTGAAACAGAAACTTGAGATTGTTTAGGTGCTCTTCCTCGGACTTGCCCGTCACCACGATGTCGTCGAGATAATTCGTAGTCTGGAACCTGTGATGTCAAACTTTCCAAACATCTTTGGAATATTGCTGCCGCTGATGCCACTCCGAAGGGTAGCCTGTTGTATTGGTACAACCCCCACGGGGTGTTGACTACCGTTAACTTTTCTGAGTTCTGATCTAGTGGGATTTGTAAGTAGGCATCTTTGAGGTCGATTTTGGAAAATCGTTGCCCTCCTGCTAGTTTCTGAAATAATTCTTCCTGCCGTGGAATGGGAAATTGGTCTACCATTAATTGAGGATGTACTGTTGACTTGAAGTCGCCAGACTCTCAATCCATTGTTCTTCTTCTTAATGATGACCAGTGGCGTTGCCCATTCGCTGCTGTTAATTTTCTCCAATACACCTTGTTCCTCTAATCTTTCTATTTCTTTCTTGAGTTCTTCCTTAATAGATATAGGAACCGGTCGTGCCTTGAAAAACCTCGGACGGTTGTTATCTTGCAACGTTAGATGCGCCTCGAACTTGGTGCATTTCCCCAAACCAGGCGCTGTGACTTCCGGGAACTGCTCCAACAGTTTACTAGCTTGCGTGCTCGCTTCGTCGGCCCTCGAGCTAATTGCGTTGATGTCATGAATAGAGAATCCCAATTTCTGGAAACTATCCAGACCTAATATGTTATTAGTGTCGAACCTGTCGACCACGACCATTAATAATCTGGCGTTCACTGACTTGTACGCCACTGGAACTATAATTTCTCCTTTTATTCTAATCTCTTGCTTGCCATACGCATGCAATCTTTTATTGCATGGCTTGCAAGGCGGAGAACCTAGTGCCTTATAACTGCTGAGGTTGATGAGGGTAGCTCCGGCTCCAGTGTCCAATTGAAATGGGAGTTGCAATTCTCCAATTCTGAGATTGACTACTATCTTCTTCTCATGAGTAGGAGTTACTACCGCGTTAATAGGGCGGGATTCTACCATTGCCACTTCCATAGGCTCCGCGATTGACGTACGTTTGCTGCGACACACTTCGGCGATATGCCCCTTCTTCCCGCACTTCCGGCACACCGACCTCAGGAAACGGCAGTTATTGCGTTCGTGAGAACGAAAGCAGTTTCTGCACGATGGCAGCTTGTTACGTACGTAACCTTTATCGCTAGCCCGATTCCCGCCGGACGTTTGTCTACGGGACGCAGCTGGTTGAATCCCCATTTCCCTAGTTGTAGAAGCTTGAACGTTGAAAGTTTCTATCTTTGCCGTCATTTGCGCCGCAGTTGATTTGGTCACTTCAAACGTTGAGGCTAACCTTTGAATCTCTTCCAGACTGGGGTCGCTGTGACGCAGTGCTTCTAGTCTGATTTTCTCTTCCGGCGTAAACATCACTACTACATCTCGAATTAGAGATTCGACGTATGGAGCATGACAGCTCGTCGAGTTACACATGAATTTGCATTGCTTTGCAATTCCTCTGAGTTCCGTAATCCACTCAGCGTGAGTCTGGCCAATTTTCAAACGACATGAAAAAAATTTAAATCTCGCTGCTACGACATGTAGTTGCTGACCGTAATGCCTGTCTAGCCTGCTTTTGAGTTCTCCATGTGCTATTTGTGTGAGATCCATCTCTGGGCTGTGTTTTCTGGGCAGAGCGCACGTGGTATTCCCTACGTTAGCAAGTAGGAACGCTCTTTTACGAGCCTCGTCCTCTACTCCGTGGCAAACGAAGTGTTGGTCCAACGTAAGACTATATTCTCTCCACTGCTCCGTTGTTTCGCAGAATTGCTCGAACGGAGGCAGACTCGGGAGCGAAGGTGTTTCCCGCTTCAAAGCTGTTAGCGCTGCCGTGATTACTTCCCACTGCTTCTGCTGTTGTTGCTGCAGCGCGGCCTGCTGTTGTTCCCACTGCTTCTGCTGTTGTTGCTGCAGTTGCTTCTGGTGTTGCTGCTGTTGTTGCTGCAGCGTGGCTAACACTTGCCCTAGCTGCTCCATGGAAACCAAATACCAGTACTTTTATCCTTGTCGCCAGTTAACTTGTTGTGTCCCTTGAGGGGACGAATCAACAACACAAAGTAAAACTCAACAACGGGTTTTATTTCCGTAATTGTTACAGCGAACAATTATGTCCGGGCCAAGCGGACTACAGTTAATACCAAAGGCGTAGCAGTGTCGTTATCGAAGAGTCCTGGCAGTCCAATGTTCCGGTGCTCCGTGAGAATAATCCTGGGTCGATAGCTGAGTGGTAGTCGTCGTAGATATGGCTTGTAGATTGTAAAGGCTCGTTGCTCTCTCTGGGCTCTCTCTGCTTCCTCTTCAACGAAGGGCCATTCCGCCGCCCTATATATATCCGCCGCTTTATATATAGCCGTCGCCCTGGGGGCGGTGGTGTCGGTGATCCCGTCGGCCAGATGGCGGCGGTGGCGGTGGCCATGCGCGGCGAATTCCTGCGCCGGCCGTCTGGTGGGGAAGGAGGGGCTCCTCCTCCGCTTGCTTCGCATGAGCGCGCCCGGCACGACGTCGGCTGGGGCGGCCCGAGCTGTCCCGACAGCTGCTGCGAACGCGGCAAATATGATCTAGTGGTACGCATACCACACGAGCCATATTATAATTATTATACCCTAACATACTAACATAACCGGTGGCGGAGAGAAGAAAATAATGCGGAACAATATTTCTTTATAATTACCTTAAATATGAAGAGCGAAGCATACGACTTATATTTTCGGAACCGCAATAATATTTGTAGTAATATGGCATCAATGAATTTTTCGAACCCTGATAGAACCATATTCGTATAACTGGCCCTCCTATCTGCTAGATAGTAATTCAAGCTCATCCAAAATATAGACTTTCAATATCAATTATCCCCACGAACAGCTATTTCATTTTATTCATAATTGTAGTTATTATGTATGGTGCAGTGTTTGGAATTCTTTGAATTAGAAAGTGAGAAATACATTATCAACAGATCAAAATATTTAGTTTGATTCTCGACTCTGATTAAAAATATAGTGGCATTGATGCCCCATTTTTTAAATTATAATTTAGTCCTCATAAGTGTTTATTTAAACATTTGTTGTAGATGAAGAATGCCACTGTGTTATTTGTGGAGGAAGAAAATGGCCCTGGCATAATTTCAACCAATTGGTTGAACGTAAATAAAAATAAATGTTTCTATCCAAATGTCAACACTGAATACAAATAAATAAACTGCCATGTTATGCCAAAAAGCAGTTGGAAGCTAGTAAAAGTGAAAGTGCTTACAGAATTTGGTAAGTACTAATGGACACATATTCAAATTGTCAAGTGTTATATAGGTGTTAGAACGCATTTAAAGCTGTAATCACTTTGCTCTACAAACATGAAGTGAATGAAGATTTGTTAACTTTACTCTTATGATCCAATGAAATCGAGAGACTTAGTGCTGGGGTGGTGCAAAGAGAGCAAGATTGACTTCTGAAGCATGTTGTTGTATTTTTCTTCTTGTACCTATACTTTATTAAGTTTTGTTGTTGTTGCAGTGAGTTCGTCTTTTCTTTCGAGTGAAAAATGAATGCAGAAGAAAAGGATAAAATTAATAGGCATATAAAAGAAAGCAGGAAATTATTTTCTTCACCAAGCTGTTCTGGACATAACCTAGATCTGCGAGTGACAGCCCCACCATTGTGCTGGGGGGGCTAATTCTTTGGCTAATGAAACAGAAGAATTAACCAGACAGTAGGATTTAATAAGATTCCTGACCTGAAACAAAGGTGGAGGATAATGAAGAAAATAGAGATTTGTTGTTTATGAAAGGAAATATTTTATATTATTCTTGTACTCCTGTTATGGTTGAATGTTATAAATCTGTAATCCTATCCCGTTTCAGATTTTATATCATTTTTGTTGGGCTGAGTATTGAGAATTGTCTCTTGCTTACTTATTGCGAGTTAATTATACATACACTTAGTTTTTAATTTTAAAAAATAAATTGAATGATTTTTTAACTGTTCTTTTCCCTTGTTGAGCTTGAGGTTACTCTTTTTAATAATAACATAGATTAAATAGCTAATGTTTGCTTTGTCTTGAGAATTGTCTATAAAGTAAATTATCTATTGTAAGCAATAAATATGTGACAATTAACATTAAGGTTAATTCAGAATAACTTGTAAGTGTACAATAGGGATAAGAAGTCACCTTTACTAGTGAATTACAATTCCATTATTTCAAGAATAAGAATGCAAGGGTATGCTAAACAAATAGTTGAGCTTTTATATAATGATTGTTTCAGTAAACATCCTTTTCTGAAATTTATTACATGTGTTATTTGACTCTAGGTTTACTGAATTATAGGTTAGATAGGCTGGCTTTTAATACGCATAGATGTATCTAAAATTAAATGAATATTAATTGAAAGTAGAAGACTTTCGTATAACGTGTGGAACAATCCGCACACTTGTTCGAGATGTACCTGACACGTGTAGAGCAAGTCTGTCAGATGTAAACTAGGAGGCTTGTGGGAGACTTGCTACACAAGTGCGAACGTGCTGATGAAATTGTGCAGCAAGTGTTTCAGACGTTGACTGCAAGCCTGAGGCAAGTTTCAAACGAGTGTAAATTGAGGGAGCGTCTTCGCTACCTCAATACCGCTGAGCGGTAGAGCGTGGGTTCAAACCATGCTCGACCGAACTAGGTTTCCAGCTGGGGTTTCCCTCACCTACTCCAGACAAATGTCGACTCGGTACCATTAGTTCCCTGGCAACCCAACAACTTTCCCTCCCAATTCCCTTACCCAAGTCACGGTCTGGTGGGCCAAATGGTCCGAACCTCGCCAAAAGACAATAAATAAATAAAAATAATGTTATGGATCGC
Source organism: Laupala kohalensis (assembly GCA_002313205.1). NCBI lineage: Eukaryota > Metazoa > Arthropoda > Insecta > Orthoptera > Trigonidiidae > Laupala > Laupala kohalensis. The sequence continues at coordinate 200,197 of NNCF01126352.1, read as the reverse complement.
TACGAGTCCTTCTCACAATCACAAGAATGACAGACAAGCAATTGCAACTTAACTATTATATTACTGTACGTAGAGGCGTGAGATCGTCTGTAAGCGAAGATGTCTCGACAATGAATTGAAAATATTTCTAGTTGTCTCTTGCGAATCTTTGGATTAAAACCACAGTCAGTGATAGTGAATGTCTCCTGCAGTGAACAGTATCTATTCTTCCAAAAATAGGGACATTTCAGGTGTGTTTTTATCACTAAATAAGTCTCCAGGCAAAGCAAAATTTAAATAGTAAATTCAAGAGTAAAATGAAATTGTGTGACTTATAGTGATTTCCATCTCTGAATTTATTTTCAAGATTTTTTACTATTTTTGACAAAATAGCAAAAAACAAGAGATACTTTTCGTAGAATGACACAACACTGTTTTTAATAAAGAAACTGAAAAAAAACTGAAGAAAACTTTTTTGCCCAATCTACAATCACGCAATACACATTTTTTACTAATCTATAGAAACATGTCATTTTAGGTATTTTCCTTTTATTTTCCTGCTTCGGTCATCCGTGCGCGTAAAATCTAAACCATCCATCCAATCAATCCAAACCAATCATTCATATAGACAATTTTGATCCCTGTTAAATTTGAATGCATTTAATTTGAAATAGGATTTATATTTATCTACCTAAATCATTCTCGCATCTATTTTTATTATCTTTTGGAAATGCAAGACAGAATAGGCTTTTTCATGGGACTATTTAAGGCAAACAATTCGGCATACATTGTTTTCAAATATCTGTATTGATAAAGCGTACGTGATGATACCATACCGACGATTGAGGATTTTCCGACTAATCGGTATTCGTCATCATAGATTGGCTAATTTACCCCAAATATTTACCAACGATACAGCTGGATCTTCCTCGTGAACACTGACTGAAACATGCCTTCGGTAGACGATTCGAACCGGAGCACAGTGGAGTATTTGAGGCCTAAACCCGGACAAAAAGGAAAAATGTCAAATTTGTTTCACAACATTAAATTTTATATCGCCGAGTAGCTGATTAACTCGCGACGTTAATTTCCGTAAAATTGGTTAAATCTGGCGTCTGCTATCGCTGATTGAATGTAAAGTTTTCATGTTAGCAGATGTCCTTAAATTACAGTTCTTAGCATTAGTAACAATTTAGAAATAAATTTATATTACCCGAATGGATCCCTAGATTGACTTCAAATTTTACACAGGGATACATAGATATGTTCTTTCATTATTTCTATATTTTATTATCTCTGGAATTAAAATAACGTCTTCATAAGGCATCTTTATTTGAAAAAAAATTTTTTAAAGAAATGTTTTTGGAAGCTTATATTTAATGTAGAATTTTAAACATGTGTCGGGGCCTGTCGCGCAACTTTGAAACCACTGCATTAATATATGAAATATGTAGAAATGATCTCAAAAGAAAAATTTTGCCCAAAGTTGCCCAACGTTTTTTTATGAATATTTAAAAAATTAATACGTTTTTGAAGCTCGATTACGTTCGTGAAGCGTGTTCACAAATACTGAAGTTAAACTCCAAATTTTTATGGGGAATTCTACTGGAGAATAATGTAATTATTGTTCATACATCTTATTGATATGAAATATTTGACAGGGGTGTGCATCGAGAGAGCTGAATAGTTTTTTCTTTGGTGATTGCGCAACCATTGACAGGGGTAAGTTCACAAATTCTTCATCATCATGGATAATTTTTTTCCTTATACCCGATAATATACAGTTTTCGCGTCATCGAACAATATCAGTTATCTCTCAACAATACAATCTACAGTATCTATCAGCAATCTAACGAACAAGAATGAAGATGTCCTGAATTTCGAAGAATCAGATAAACTCCTAGATCAACATATTTTAATAAATAATATGAATACATCAACTATAACTTTTCTCTTCTTTACCCTAGTTTTATCACTTTTAATAAATTACAATTACAATTTAATTTTTCAATTGAAATTTACAAAAAATCATTTTTGTATAAATTAAAAACGTCCATGGAAATATGTCAATATACACTAACATCCTATTGTAAACACAATTTTTGCCAGTATACATGATATAAAGGAATTATTTGTACTTTTGACTAAAAAGTACTTGAAAAATAATTTTGTCCGCTTTTAGAGGGCAAATACTCCACAGTGCGGCGGCTGTAGAGTGGTAGAGTGAAGTGCGCGGAGGAAGGGATGGTGGCTCGCAGCGGGGCGGACGGTTAGAGTGGGAACTTTCTTTCCAGGCAAGCAAGCGCGTTTACAGACCACGATTTTTCTCGGTATATTTCACAATTACCAAATTTCCGATGAGACTGCTTTATCTTTTCAGAATCTGATTGCAGATTTGTGTCTCGTATTTAGTCAGGTATCTCGGTATCAGTTTTTATCACAAAAGAGATATTTCGATAAATAATTTTAAAAAATCACGGTAAATGAGGAATAAATATTTTAAAGCACAGTAACTTAGAATTCTATAAAGAAAGAAAGGCGAATCCCTGTACTACACAAAATTATGTGAATCCGTTCAGGAGAAAAACGGGGAGGAAAATTGACCCTCGTAGTGCTGCCATATCTGAATTTTTCATACTAAACTGTAGGGATATTTAGCCTTAAAGTTCTTCTGGTTTTTTAAACATTACTTTCCTCCTGTATGAACTATCGCTTGCCAATATTATACAATGTCTACAGACTCCGAAAGTCCTGAAAATATCACAATATAGAAAATTAGTCCCTAAGGCCTAAGAAATTGGGTCACAAAAATTTTAGTCGTGGCTTAAAAAGTTGGTGAATTTAACCAAATCAGGGGCCAAACCGAAATTTCGAGAAGGGATTGTTAAAGTTTAAGGTTAATACTATAATTATCTTTCAATTAAATTGCTCGACTTCAGCGTTAGCAAAAGTAAAATAAAATTTCGAAAGATTTTTGCAATATGTTTATGAAGTCAGGAATTTATGCTAGAAAGTCCCCAAAATTCTCTAACGTGACCTTAAATTTAAAGTAAGAAAATTTGTAGAAGCGTTATTGAAGAAGTTATAATTTTAGCTCTTCTTCAATATTATATATTACAATTTTAATGCAAGAATATAGTTGCAAGCAGGACTATGGAAAAGAAAGACTTAAAAATGCAGTGCAGTAGAATTCTTCTTAACCAGTATGGTGGGGACCTAGACCCTGGCCGGTTACCCGTATGACCGATTGATCCGAGATTCCCGTGAAAAATCAATTTTCGTTCAGAAAGACCATCGGGTTATCACGCATAAACCAGCAAATGAGACGTCATTGTAACTTATTTTATTGTACTGTCTGTACATAAATAAACCATTAAAATCAGGAAGAAATCAAATGACACAAAATTGAGCGCATATGAGTTCGGTGAAATCTGGATGAGATGCCGAGATGAAATGATGATGTGATTCTCCAAATGCCTCGTTGTACAACCGTGACGACAGGATTGAATGGCTGGAGTGATGTTGAATTGATGATTAGGTTAAAGTTAAATTGATGTTGAAGGACTGGTAGTTTGTGGCCGAAAGCATGCTTGTACATTAGCGTGGTTGCTTGATCATAAAGTCGTCTTGTGGGCCGATTAATTGTGATGGAGCCAACGAGAGATGTTTGGTGCCTCGCTGAGGATGATTTTGGGGAGAAGTCTTCTGCTTGAGAGTTAGATGAGAAGTGGGCGGGTCAATGACAATGAACGTCTGCAGTCAAAACCATGCTTTTTGGGCGTCGCGCGTCAACGCGTGACGTCACAGTCAATCACATATCGAACTGCAGATATCGATTGTCCAGCTAGTCGAGTAAACACGACTCCAGACGAACGTAAAACTACTTAAAATTGTTCTGGCAAGGAAACAGAATAAAAGATTCTGTACATTTCTTGATAACTTAAGGCTCGTTTATCAACACAATTATCACCCTCTTCTTCTCCCTTCTTTTTAACTCAAATACGTAATTTTTTAATAAACTTTTGAGATTTCAGAAAATAATCCAAAGAATCTCAACTATCGAGAAATGTCACTCATTTGCATACAAGAGCGTTGAGTTCACAGACTATTGTGAGATTTGAATAATTCTCTAATTAATAACAATTTAATCATTCTGTTGCGGAATTTTGACGGGCGAAGAATACAAATTCAAACGGAGGGCGGTTAGGAACGACAACCGTGGCCGCGGACGGTCGGCGGCTCAGGCGGTCGTCGGCGGTAGTCTCTTTGACATCAATTACGATTTACGGCCCTTTAGAAATCGAAGCGAGTAAGAGGCGGGGGAGGAGGTTCCACCCGACCTAAGGGAACACCACATGGTCGCGGGGCGAGAACAGGCCGAAACTTGTTCGCAAGAACGTTGGAACTTTAAACGTTTTTTTCAGAATGTTCTAGAAGGACCTTTAAAGGGTCCAATGAGAACCC